>JALXFT010002325.1:0-40051 GCA_023376895.1 Aspiorhynchus laticeps
AACTGTTAATATTCTAAAATAAGATCTTCTTTATGACATATGCAGCCTACAAATGCGACCTCTGGAGGATGCAGCCTTCCGTTTGAGAAACGGCCTGAGAGCACGTGTCCTGGAGTTTTAAATGGCTCCTTTCAGGTGACATCAATTAGCCTGTTGATTGCAGGTGAGCTACTGAGTAACTGCAACAAAACACAAGTTAGAACACTCCCACATAACAATTAATATATGTATTGTGTGGTAACAATTTTATAAAAGCAATACAAGCTTTTTATATATATATATATATATATATATATATATATATATATGAAGAGTTCATTTGCAAAAACAGATAACTCCGTTTTTAACAATTCTCAGAAATCATGTTTTTTCATTGTGCATTCCAATTAATCTCAATCAAACTGCAGTTGGGTTATTTTAACTTGGTTAAAAAATAACTAAAAAAGCAGCTAACACAATAAAACACAATAAGAACATAATAAAAACATGATGTTTGAAAATGTTAAAAAAAACAGAGTTATCTGTTTTTGCAAATAAACTCTTCAAAACTAAAAAAAACCCCTCATATATATATATAAAAGCCCCAAGAAGCTGTGGTTTACAATGAATTTAAAACAGCTTAGGACGTTTTTTATTTTATTACATATTTTTTTGAACAACGGCCCTTAGAATCAGAATCAGAATCAGAATCAGAATCAGCTTTATTCGCCAAGTGTGTGCAAACACGAGGAATTTGTTGTGGTTTTTAAGAAGCTCTTGGTACATACATGCATACATACATACATACATATAAACATACATATCTGACATGAGAACAGAACATTTAAATAAGCCTTAACAATAATAATAATAATAATAATGTGTCTGAATCTGGAACAGAAGATTTATGTACAGATTTGTGCCTTATTTACTCTATATATACAGCTTTATAGAAAATTATGCATACATATTTACATAGTACTAGAGCGAGTAAATAATTAGAGATGGGGGATGAATTACAGGCAAGAATTAGGGTTAGAGAATTACAGAACACAGGTAATAATTCCTGTGTTAGTTGTTTAGGCTGGAGATGGCATAGGGAAAAAAACAGTTTTTATGCCTAGATGTTCTAGTGCACAGAGATCTGTAGCGTCTGCCTGAAGGGAGAAGCGCAAACAGGTCGTGTCCAGGGTGAGAGGGGTCTGTGATGATGTTACCTGCCCGTTTCTTCACTCTGGAGTAGTACAAATCCTGAAGGCTGGGCAGGTGCACACCAATGATCCTTTCTGCTGTCCTAACAGTCCGCTGCAGTCTTCTTATATCTGATTTGCTGGCTGACCCAAACCATACAGTTATAGAAGAGCACAGAACCGACTCAATAACAGCAGAGTAAAACTGTGTCATGTGCGCCTGTGGCAGGTTGAACTTTTTCAGTTGACGAAGAAAGTACATTCTCTGCTGGGCCTTTTTCACGATGGAGTCGATGTGAGTGTCCCACTTCAGGTCCTGAGAGATGGTGGTTCCCAGGAACCTGAATGACTCCACTGCATTCACAGAGTTGTTCATGATAGTGAGTGGGGGGAGAGCTGGGGGGTTTCTCCTGAAGTCCACGATCATCTCCACAGTTTTAAGCGTGTTGAGCTCCAGGTTGTTTAGACTGCACCAGACAGCCAGCTCCTTAACCTCCTGTCTGTAAGCAGACTCGTCACCGTCCTGGATGAGGCCGATGAGTGTGGTATCGTCTGCAAACTTCAGGAGTTTGACAGAGGGGTCTTTAGAGGTGCAGTCGTTGGTGTAGAGGGAGAAGAGCAGTGGGGAGAGAACACAACCCTGAGGAGCTCCAGTGCTGGTGGTGCAGGTGTTGGATGAGAATTTTCCCAGCCTCACTAGCTGCTGCCTGTCTGTCAGGAAGCTGGTGATCCACTGACAGATGGAGGTGGGGACGGAGAGCTGTGTCAGTTTATTCTGAAGGGTGTCCGGGATGATGGTGTTGAAAGCGGAGCTGAAGTCCACAAACAGGATCCTTGCATAAGTCCCTGGTTTGTCTAGATGTTGGAGGATGTAGTGCAATCCCATGTTGACTGCATCATCCACAGACCTGTTTGCTCGGTAAGCAAACTGCAGGGGGTCCAGCAAGGGTCCAGTAATGTCCTTCAGGTGAGCCAACACGAGCCTCTCAAATGACTTCATCACCACAGACGTTAAAGCAACAGGTCTGTAGTCATTAAGTCCTGTGATTTTTGGTTTCTTGGGTACAGGGATGATGGTGGAGCGTTTGAAGCAGGAGGGGACTTCACACAGCTCCAGTGATCTATTGAAGATCAATGTGAAGATGGATGATAGCTGAACAGCACAGGCTTTGAGGCAGGCTGGAGAGACACCGTCTGGGCCTTTGGCTTTCCTTATCTTCTGTCTCCTGAAGACTTTGCTTACATCTTCTTCACAGATTTTGATTACAGGCTGAGAAACAGTAGGGGGGAGTGAGGGGGAGGGTGAGGGTGTTGATGACTGTGTTGTGGGATGGTCAGAGTGGGTGTGGGGTGTCAGACCTGGCTTTTGTTTTTGAAACCTACAGTAAAAACTGTTCAGGTCTTCAGTCAGTTGTTGATTGGCCTCAGTGCTGGGGGGAGGGGTCTTGTAGCTGGTGATGGCTTTCAGGCCTTTCCACACTGATGTAGGGTCGTTGCTTGAAAGCTGTTTTTTTTAGCTTTCCAGCGTAGTTCTTCTTTGCCACTCTTATCTCCCTATTCAGTGTGTATTTGACCTGTTTGTACAAGGCTTTTTCCCCACTCCTGTAGGAGTCCTCTTTGGCGAAGGCGAAGCTGTTTGAGTTTTGTATTAAACCAAGGTTTGTCGTTGTTAAATGTTAAATAAGTCCTGGTAGGTACACACATGTCCTCACAGAAACTAATGTAGGATGTCACGGTGTCAGTGAGTTCATCCAAATCAGTAGCTGCAGCCTCAAAAACACTCCAATCAGTACGTTCGAAGCAGGCTTGTAGATCCTGCTCTGCTTCAACAGTCCATCTCTTTACAGTTCTTAAGATAGGCTTAGAAGATTTAAGTTTCTGCCTATAGGCTGGTAGAAGGTGAACCAAACAGTGATCAGAAAGTCCCAGCGCTGCACGGGGAACAGAGTGGTATGCATCCTTTAAAACAGTGTAACAATGGTCCAGTATATTGCTGTCTCTGGTGGGGCATGTGATGTGCTGTTTGTATTTAGGCAGTTCGCGTGTGAGATTAGCTTTGTTAAAATCACCGAGAATTACAATGAAAGAGTCCGGGTAATGCTGCTCTGTGTGTGTGATTTGGTCGGCCAACAGTTCTAGCGCCGCGCTCACACGCGCGTCAGGAGGAATGTAAACACTCACCAGAATAAAGGAGGAAAACTCCCGTGGTGAATAAAAAGGCTTACAGTTGATAAAGAGAGCTTCCAAGTTTGGGCAGCACATCTTCTTTAAAACTGTCATGTCTGTACACCAGCGTTCATTGATATAAAAACATAATCCACCACCTCTCGTTTTCCCCGATGATTCGGTGACTCTGTCTGCTCTGAACAGCTGGAATCTGGATAGATGAAGTGCGCTGTCCGGTATAGAAACACAGCAGAATTTAAAAAGTCCTTGTTTGTGCGGGTGAGGAGTTGTAGTTCGTCTGATTTATTTGCAAGGGAGCGGAGATTCGCCAGGTGAATACTCGGCAGCGGAGTCCTTAAACCGCGCTGTCTCGTTTTCACGAGCGCACCAGCGCGCTTCCCTCGCTTGCGTCGCCTGGTGCGCTTGAATAGGAACGCAGCTCCTCCGACTAAAATGTCCAGTAAAACGTCTGAATGTTCAAACGTCGGCAAAAGGTTATCTGGTGTGCTATTTCTTATGTCCAAGAGTTCGTTTCTAGTGAAGCTGATCGGAAAATCATTGCTTAAGACAGGACAAACAAACAAAAACAGAAAAAGTACCAACGAGCAACAAACCGAAGCAGCCATGTGCGGTGCCATCATGTTCGCTGTTGCATGTTAGCTGTTGTATATTCATTGAAAACCACAGCTTTTTAGAGACAACCACAAGTAAGTTATTTGGGCCTACCTGTTGGACAAATACACTGTAAAAAATGCAACTGCACATTTTCCTGTCTCAAATACTAAAAAATGCTATTTTCTTAAAACTACATAAAAACCCTTGTCAGATCAACAAAATTACCCCAAATGTTGTCCCAACTAGTCAAACACAGTTGTCTGAACAAAGAATTTCATATTGTTGAAATGTTAAGGCATTGTGAGTTCCCAGCATGCATTGCAGCATGGATAAATTATGCAGTTACTGTTATAGGATTATTGTTTTGCTGTTTGCTGATTTCATTTAAGCTTTTTGTTGTTGTTGTTGTTTTATCGTTATTGTTAGTTCTTTGCTGTACTCCGATAAAGAGCTCATCTTTTACACATTTGTTGATTGTCACAATTCTTGAGGTTTGTGTGTCTAGTTTTGAGGCCTAGATTATGTTCAACCACTTTTGTCCTTTTTCTGGATATCTTAGTCTTGTAAGTTATTTTACAAACAAAGACAATGTTGTCTACTTATTAGACTAAGTTATCCGTTAAAGTTTGTCATTCATAAACAAACATAAATTTGATAATGTAGTGACTTTTTACACATTATTTTTTCCCCAGGAAACAGAAAAAATAAAACTATCAACAACAGTAATTGTTTTCTCAGTTGCTGTGAAAAGAATTGATCTATTAGCAAAATAATACAATCAGCATTACATGAACAAACAAATGTACACTGGCTAAACAAAGTACTTAACAGAGAAGAACTAAAAGCCTGTTGTTGAGAGAACTCAAAATCTGACTGCATCAAGTTGCCTAATTTTTTTACGTTTTCTCAGCTATTTATTTTTTACAGTGTGCAAACTAGAAAACACTTGGATAAAGCTTCACATTACTATTCCCAGTAGCTTGGGGCCTCATTTATAAAATGTTGTGCAGAAACCATCCTGAATTTGATCTTACAATCATTTCTCAAATCTGCACACATGGGATTCATAGAATGAATGTATGCACAGAAAACACATGTTCACCTCTCTTTCAGATGTGAAATCTATGAATCGCACTTGATCTTGAACTTGCATGCAACTGAATGCTTTCAGCCCTCTGCCTTGCAAACGACTCCTAATTAATGTCATTAACATGTAAAAGATCACAGTCATCATCCAAATCCTTTAATTTACAACAGCGAGCTGCAAGAACAGATTACATTTCCAAAAACCTGCAGTACTCCGACAAGAAAAAGTGTGTACGTCTGCTCAGACCCTGACGTGATGCTAAGCACTTTTCCACGACAAGTTTTTACAAATATGAGCTCGGTGTGGATTTAAGTGTACGCACACTCTATGATCAAATCTGAGCGTATGCGCGCTTTATAAATGAGGCCCCTGGTGAAGAAACGGTGCAGATATTATATACTTTATTGACATTCAGCACTTACTCTATGCAGGTATACAAGAAAATGAATAAGAGATAGTTTCGCCGAAGGAGCCAGGCGTGCAACTCAAGAACAAATAAACAACACAAGAATAAATAAAGTGACTGCTGCTTGAGCTAGATGGCAATCTTCTACTAGTGTGGATGAATGCAGTGTGACATTTCCAGGTGAGTAAGATCACTCAGTCTATCCTGATACACACCGTATCTGCAGCTGAACTTCAGGAGCCTCTGACACAGAACACCGTCCTTTCTCTTTCCTTTTCCATCTGTCCTTATCCTGCCCTCTCACCACGACAGGACATGTTTGGATGAAAAGCATTCAAATGCAGTCTTTCAGCTCTCATTAATTCTGTTTTGGTTCTTGATGACGATAAGAGATTTCCACCGTGGAGCCCAGCAGAGCTACATCTCAGCGTGACAGGGAGATCAGCGCCGAGGAACGGGCTTTTCTGTTTTTAGTTGTGGTTAATTGACTGCACTGAAATCTGCTGTTATATCTGGGGTTGTTCTGCTGGAATGACTGCATTTGTTCCCTTTGCCCTGTAAGGGGTTGTCTAACATGCGTCATAACCATAAAAATTCATGGAAGGGAAATGAGGCATAATTATTTCATGCAGTTGGGGATAAAAAAAACACGGTGGGTAATTGGCAATTAATCCAGTGTTCATCAAGCCTTGCTAAAGCTGGGGGTTGTGGTAGAGGATGAATCTGGCCTTGTCTCCATGGAAACGAAGGATGCGGACAGAACATAGTGTCCAGCAGCCTTATGTATATCCTCCGTATTCATATCCAACAAAAGGAGTCTGTCCAACAGACATACACATTCATGTTACTGTAAGAAAACGGTGTCGGCTGTATCATTTCTTGTTCTTTAGCAGATGAAGCGGCTCAGTTCAGCATTTCCTGAGGAGTATAACAGCACTGAGGGAATTCAGTAGCTCTCAGATACACAGGCTGCTTGCACTTGAATCACTGTCCTTAATCTATATCTGGCCTCTTTAATGACACACATATGACCTGACTGTACAGTAGCATACAGAACACAGTAAATGCATTTGATGTCATAGAGTCTGCTGGCACCTTGAGGCACCACATTTAAGAACGTGCAAGTGTGAATGAGATTTGAGAGTGGTAGCAAAGGAGCATAGCATCTGATAGGACAAGACATTGTTTTATTTATTTTTCATAGTGAGATTAAGGGGGGTTTCCCAGAGCTTTTTCTCATTCATGCTCTAAATGTCTTAGCAGTATTGCTAACATATGACTCTCCACCTCTCCGCTTGACCAGTGCAGATACATATAGAGATAAACACAGACATGCCAATTTGCCTAATTCATTTTTATTATCATTTAGCTAGGAGTGTGTTTAACCCTATGGTGCTCTCCGGTCATTTTTGACTGAAAAAAAATTACATTTTGGTTTTTCAGAATTTTTAACTTAATTGGAGCGGTACGAAACTTTTTTTTTTTTAAATATCAACCAGAAATTTGGAACAACTTTTTTAGATTTATGGCTTTGATTTCCTCACAATTTTAGAGTTAAACCGGATAAGTGTATATTTCATTGAAGGAAAAGTATATATTTCAGGAAAGTGTATATTTCATATAAGATTTTAAAACAGTATTTTTGTGAATTTTTTCAAAACAATAATTTTTAAATTTCGCTTTTTGAAAACGTTTTCACTTTGGCAATAATCTGCCTTTGTAAAAAGAGACCAAAGTTTTTAAATTTTATGACAAAGTTGGAAAGTTGGAAGTTTAAGTTGGAAATTTCATTTTCAGGTCTCTGTGATAAATGGGTGATAAATGGATTATAACTACTGCATAATTTAGTACCACAAAATCCCCTAAAATACAAAATATTAAATAAAAAACATCAAAAGTAAAACATAATACAATCATTTAATTGAAATAAAAAATCAATCATTTTAGCCTGCCATTGTCACGGTGCACACAGCAGGGAGGAACGAGGAACACGCAGACGAGGATGTAACTCAAATTAACAGTCTTTAATGTAGACGAGGCAAGACAAGGCAGGGCAGGGCAGACACACAGGAACACCAGGGAGTAACGAGTAGACCAGACGAAAAGGAACTAAACAGGCAGGAACTAAATACACAGGTTAATTACAAACAGACATCTGAACAGAATTAACTAATAATCACATTAACCTGTTAACCCGCACCAGGACGCCAGCGCACTGAAAGCTCTTTGTTTGCAAGGACAGGAAAATAACCATATAAGGAAACATGAGGCGGGAACACAAGACACACACGACAGAGGACTGACAACCATGCCATGGAGCACTTGAGTGAATTTAGACTTAAATTTACTCAAGTTATATAAAGTCAATTCAGATCTATTTGTAAAGTGCTATTCACAAAACATATTGTTTCAAGCAGCTTTACTGAGAATGCATGTTTCAAATGTTACAGTCAAGAGGCCCAAAGTGACTGTGTCAAGGAGAAATCAGTGATGAGGTACTGGAGCAAACCTTGAGAAGCTCTTAACTCATCAGGTGAAGCCCGTCCTCTGGCAAGTATTGTCCATAAGGCAATCATATACAGCTCTTGAGTTAATACAAGTCATGTGTGTAGTTAAAGTCATGTAATCAGTTAAACAGGTGAAATTAATTGCTATCCTTATATGCATTATTAAGGCAATGATTACAGCTTGTGATCATAATGATAACAATCCCACGTGAAAAAATACTATAGTAATTTATAGTAAATACTATAGTGTTTTGAACCATACTATAGTAAAGTACTTGAATTAATATGTTGTGGAAATTCTATAGTTGATGTGGTAATATAACAACTATAGTAATATAAACAAATTACTTTACCCAATACTGTACAAAATTTTCTACAACTATAGGGTATATTACTCTACAATACACTACAGTTTACTGTAGTAAAAACTAAAGTATACTACAGTATTTATTACAGTTTATCAGTTCACTATAGTTAATACTACGTCAGCAGGCACAAAACAGGCACACAATGTCATAAGACGTTGATATTTGGTTAAATTTTGGTTGCGACGTCGGGTGACCAAAATCCAATGTAAATCCAACATCTTATGTCAATGTTAAATTGATGTCCAATACCGACGTCAGCTGACGTTGAGATTTTGTTGTTTTTAGGTTGTGTAACCAAAATCCAACGTTAAGTCAACGTCAAATTGACGTCAAATATTGACGTCAACCCGATTTTCATTTTCAACCAAAATGCAACGTCTGTCTGACGTCATGTCCAGCGTCAACCTGACGTTACATAGACGCCTGGTGCCTGCTGGGACAGTACGCTGTAGCATTCATTAACAAAGTGTTGTAAATACTATAATATATACAGTCTAATACACTTTACTATAGTATGGTTCAAAAACACTGTAGTATTTACTATAAATTACTACAGTATTTTAGTTTTTTTAAATTTTGTGTCCATCATAAGTTGGCATCATCTGAAGTCTCCAAAAGAGCCACAAATGGAGAAAAAGCAAGAATCTGCATCAAATCAAGCTTTCCTCCTGCTGAGAAAAACAATCAGTGCTGTTTTATCGTCTGCCAGACCCACCACACCATTTCAGATAGCCTCTTTTGTACAGGTGCTCATTATTGATAACCATGTATGGAGCAACGAGAGGTTAATGTTTTCCTTGCACGCATCTGGTTATATGTGCGAATCTTGAGATCTGTGAAAAGGTTTTCTGGGGTCTGGGATTCATTGGATCAAATCCAATGATCAATAGTTTTCTTCGTACTTCTGGTCATTTGTTGTTGTAGTCACCACCAGTACTTTCCCCTGCTGATGGTCATATGCTAGACAAGGAGTTTTGGAACAGAGCTTTTGTGCACAGATGTTATTTGTAGAAGTGCAACTAGGATTTCAGTAAATAATTAATGGCACACCATTAGAAAGAGTACAGTGCGCGTTCCCCGTGACCTGTGCTCCACAGAGCTGTCATTAATGAGCAGAGCATGTTATGCATCGGTGTGCTGTGGATCATTGTCTGTTAGGATTGTTTATGGCTAGAGAAGGTCAAACTGTCACTGTGACACATGGTGATGCTAATCTCAGTGCACTAGTCTTTCTCCTACACATAATGCTAAAAACATATTTTAAGTGCATTGAAAGACTTTAAAAGGAAAAGAGGAACAACAGAACAACATGCATTGTCTTACAGGCCAGTTTAGCCTATAATTTTGAATTGGGAACCAAAGATTTTGCACTATTAATGCAGACTGTCACTATTTCAATATTTTAAGTGCTGGTGTGGTATAAATATTATCATGGTTGAGTTGCAAACTCATGCCAACACAAATAACGACAACATGAAATAAAGTAATGAATTTATTGACTGAACTGCTCTAAAGCAGTATGATTTCTTCTCACACTTCACAAGTGTTTAAGCCTCCAAACCTGGGTCCAAAATTAACTCCTGCCAAGCGCAAAATGCAGGTACATTTTCTGTTTAGCTAGTGAATTTTGCAATGTCAACGACAGGTCATAATTTAATTGTCAATTAGTTGGAAATGTTTGCTGCTGCATGAACAACTTCTACCTGTAACTCCACTTACAGTAGTGAAAAACGTGCTTAAAAAATTAACAGTGGGAATGAGCTTGAAACACCTTTACATGAAACGCTTTAAAGAATTTGGTAACACTTTAGTACAGGGACCAATTCTCACTATTAACTAGTTGGCATGCCTATTGTTAACATATTGGCTGTTAATTAGTATTCATAAAGCACATATTCCACATGGCCATATTCTACATACCTAATCCTACTCAATACCTAAATTTAACAACTACCTTGCTAACTATCAATAAGCAGCAAATTAGGAGTATGTTGAGGCAAAAGTCATAGTTAATGGTTGGCTAATAGCGAGACTTGGACCTTAAAATAAAGTGTGACCAAGAATTTAATAGAATGCACAATATTACACTGAAGTATTTGGGTAATTTGCAGTATTATTGGATCCTTAAACCACAAATATGTGCAAAATCTCACTCCACCCAGGTAACTAAAAGTGGCAAGCCTGCCATAGACTGATATGTAGACCAACATCATGATATATGAGTATGATATTGCTTTTATTAAAAGTTTAATAAACTAGAAAATATAGTATTTAGCATATTAGCTTTTTTTGAAAATTCAAAACAATGTCAAAACAGAATCAAGCAGAGCATCTCAGAGCAACACAAAATCTGTTTTTGAATAACTTGGTTGAGTGAATAATTCAGTGAATCATAAAGCCAGTCACTTGTCGCCACCTACTGGCGTAATGGTGTGACCTGCAGAAAAAGTCACTCTAAAATCACCACTAGCACAGAGACTAACAGTCTGTCTGGAACAAACATAGACATGTGTAACAACACAAACAGTGAAAAGTCTGAGTAGTTATATCAGAACTCTTGTAACAGCACTCAGCCAATCACATTTGAAAACCTAACTGTTGTATAAATAAAAGCAGAAAACAGGTTAAGTGTTTGACTGATAAGCCATGCACTGATGTTCAGTTGTAATATCATAAACTGCAGACAAATATCATCTTGTTCTATTTTTCTTCTATTCGTATATCTTATGCTTCAAACACATTGTGTGATCAAAATGTTGACTCGTGATAAATTGCTTCAGATGTTTCATTTGTAAGTCCCTTCTGCTAAGTGAATAACTATAACCATATCAATGAGACTCAGCATCAGTATTAATGCTCATCGATCGTCATGCTTTACATTACAATATAACACAAGAAGACATTACACCATACCTTGAAGTGGTTTAAGTGCAGAATAAGTGTTAGCTTTATTTATGGACATCCATGTTTTTGCACATTTTTGTTTCTAACTAGCACTGTTGTAATTCAAACAGTGCTCACAGGATGATATGCCAAAAACTGGTCTTATTTTTGGAAGACATGTCAGTTTTGGTGTCCTCCTGGTTTGGATTTTACAGCATTGTGCGGCAGTGTGGCTCAAATTGCAGTGCTGGTTCTGTTAGAAGTATCTCGTTCCAGCTCTGTTCTGGCAGACAATGGTTCGAAACGCTCACATAATAACAGCATTGGGTTGCCATGGGTTACAGCCTCCAGTTTTGTGAGGGCAATTATTGTATTTTGAAATTCTTAAAGTGCTTATCCTTCTCTCTGTTAAAAATGTTTTTCTCATTGTCATCACTTAGATCATCTGAAACAAATGTTTTGTTAATGTGTTTTGCTGCTACTAGAAAGAGCGGTCAAGGAGCTGGCAAAATATATGAGATTCTTTTCCCCAATGCACTCTTTAACTATTGAGTAAATTATCCTCTACAATAAATTAATTCAATTCACAAATACATTCAGCTAATCTCAAATACCGGTTTTGAGTTTAATGCACAACTGTTGTTTTGAGATAATATCATCTAAGCTGTGCTGCTCTTTCTGTTGTGGTATAAATGTAAACAGCTGTGTTATTCTGATTTATTGTGGTGTAAATGAGAACCAGAGAGCTCTTCCTCTCCTTCGTGTGTGGAGGACATTAGATGTCTCATTTAATGCATGTGCTCAGCTTTTAGTGACGTCAAGACTGTCTTGTTTCTAGCTCCAGTGAAGTAGGTGGTGAACAGACTTATAAGTAATTTGAACTGGCACAGATTGCACTGTGGTGTTTTCCTCATTGTTATAGCTTGGCTGACACAAAGGGTCTGTATAATCCTTGCGTTTTGTGTTGTGTATGCTCAAACAGAGAGATGTAGACTGTAGCTTTACCACACAAAAACAGCTGTAGCTTATTAATAATTGTGCATGTAGGCATACTTAATGACTGGCCCATTTTTTTATTTCTATTAATTCCAAAACAATCAAAAAGCGGAAAAAAAACACCCCATAGCAAAGAAACAAAGTCCCAACAAACAGACAGGATCACAGTGAGTTGGGCTGGAGATGAGGAGCTTCATGAACGTGGCTTGGAAGAGGAATCCACTGATAGATGTTAAACAGGCCAACCGAGTTAAAATTCTGCACATGACCCTAAAAGAAGCTCTTTCTCTGTTGATATTACTTTGATATTTTAATATACAGTAATCCCATTATATCATGATCAGTGGGGTACATGAACAAATGTTTACTAGCAGCAGTAATTGTGTGAGAAAGGAGAGGAGGATGTTTACGTATCGTGAGCATGTTTCCTGGAGAACAGGGAATTTGCATACAAGAGCTTTCATTAAAAATCCTGCAGCGTTTCTGTGGTCCTTCTTATAGATGACACGTGAGCATAGTGCTTAAAGAATGAGCACGGGAGAAGAGAAAGAGTGGTGGGAGAAAGGGAGTTCATTTAAGAGAGAGGCTAGAATCACACATTTAATCCTCTTTACACTCAGTCATTAAGCAAATGTGATTTTAAAGCCAATTTACAGGCAGCAGATACACTCAGCTTTCATCATGTCAGAGGTGAGAATGGTGGCTGGAGAAATAAGGAGGGAAGGGTAAGACGGATTTGCAGAGAAACAGAGACACAAAAAGAGAACGAAGACAAAGGGGATAGATGTGGACAGATGCAGACACTAATCACTAATCACTAATCACACACTCATTATTCTCTACCTCATACTGCCAGTGTCATTTGCACATTTGCACACAACACTTTCTGTGTCTTGTAACATCTCTCATCTTATTTTTTTATATTTATATTATTTTTTTGTGATTGGCTGCTTCTTGTCAACCATGTTCAACCTGTTTGCACATTCCTCTCTGTACAGTCATGCTTATCTTAATATTTAATTCTACAGCATACTGTCATGCACATTCTTTTATATTCTATATTTTATTCTTTATATCGTATTTTTTATTCATTTTATTTTATGTATACTTCCCTTGTGTTGTATCTTTCAATATTTGCACTGTCCATGGAGCGGACCCGACTCTCATTTCACTGCTGGTTATACAATCTCTGTATAGTCGTGTATGTGACAAATAAAACTTGAAAACACCAAAGAGATGAATCAGATATTGAGGACACGAGGAGAGAGTATCAAATATCCGATTCATTAGGAGAGAAAAACTCATCAGTGGTGTACATGGGGAAATAAAACAATACATTAAATAGAAATAATTACGGCGCCCGGCAGGGGCCGTCTTCGGTTCACTTAGGGTGCTTCTCAAACGGAAGGATGAATCCTACCAAGGCTGCGTCCTTCCTAGTTCAGTCCTTCAGAGTCTTGTAGGCTAGACTCCTCCTCGGCATATAAACACTAGAATGAGACGCTCTAGTAAGTGTGCAAGGCTACGTCACATATGTTCCCGCCCTCACCGTCACGTCACAAAAACACTAATAAAACTTAGTTTTGGAAAAATACTTTGTATTACATATCTTTATATTATTTGGCTTTCTATTAATGTAATACAATTAATCACAGTCTTCTACAATCTCCCTGTGGCTTAAGTTATTGTCAGTTTAGCGTTTAGTATGTAATTTACACCGAAACAAAAGATAACATCTATCCTTTCATGTCCGAAAACATTATTTTTGTCTTAGATTTCATAATAAATTCAGACAAGTTCAGCACTGACTCGTTTTTCGTCAGTTTATTTTCATGAAATGGAATGGGTACAAAGGATTGTGGGTCATTGAAGGTCGTGGAGGATACATCCCATGCATCCTTCAAATTCAGCTGAATGAAGGATGCGAAATGAAGGCTGTCTTCCAAGCAGGGCCGGCGCCACGGGGGGTGAGGGGGCGTGTTTCTTAAATTGAGTATTTCTGGTGGTTGTGGTGGTATTTGACTGTATTTGTGGTAAAACTGCTGCCCTAAGACATGTTATTTCCTGGATGTCAGATTTTCGAATTTGATGCGATTTTGTTTTATTATACTCTGCCATCTGTATTTGCTAAGTAAGCTACCTTTTAGTAGGGTCATTCACTCAGAACACATTTTTCATTCCACTGCGGTACTTTTCCATTGTATTTCAAAGTAAATGCGCTACGGATGTCTTTGAATGTGAATGCTGCGCTCTCGTCTTTTATAGCAGCTTCTCCACGCTTAATACATCATTCTAAAACACAGCACTGAAAAAACAAACAAAAAACAAAAAAACAAAACACTATCTGTGTGTGAACCCGCAGTATTCTAATAGTACTACTAATAGTAGTAGCACGGGCAGGTTTGTTTACGGTCCGACAAATACGTAAATGGGCCACATATGTTTTTATTTATTTATTTTTAATTTGCGCTACGTCATCGCCCCCTTTCGTTACCTCAGCCGCCCCCTCATCAGTGCTGCGCTGGCGCCGGTGTTGTGCCGAATTCTGCACCCTGCCAGATTATGCACCCCCTAGTATTGGTAGGTTTAGGAGTAGGTGTAGGGGAGGGGTTAGGATTAGGCAATCAGGTAGTGATTTCAACGAGGGGGTGCAGAAATTGGCACAAGGCTCTGCTTCCAAGGATCCTTCTGATTGAGATGGTCTTCAGCGACGTTTGATGACGTGGCATCCGAGATATGCAGCCTTCGTAGGATGCAGTCTTCCGTTTGAGAAACACCCTTAGTTTTGTCGTGCCCACGATATATTAACTCGTGGGAACGTGATATTATGTCGTGGCCATGAGATCGTTTTGTTGAGGGAACGACATTTCTCGTGGCCACGAGTTTAATATGTAAACAAACCTAGGTGACCATAGCAACCCGGGATTATCAGGGATTCATTAATATTTTATTTTGAATTAATTAATTAATTTTTATAGAAATGATTACATAATTAAATTATTATATTGACCATAGGCTACTGGACTGTAGGCCTATTGCACACGATGTAACAGCATTCGAATTAATTTGATCACAAATAGGCTAAATGTTACAAAGTACATAAAATATAATAGACCTACAAAACATTTTTATCCATCCCACAGTCTTGCTAGCTGTGTGTGTCCATTAACTGATCGTCTTTTTCCGTAATATTTGTATATTATTATTAGCTATTATTATCATTATTATTATTATTATTATTATTATTAACCTATTATTATATTTTTACATTCGTTTTTTTCCCTTCATTTTGATCTCTTTACATAACATTCTGACCAGTTTTGTAAATAAGCCTACTGTAAATGCTCGACATAAGCTTTGATTATGCTGACTGGAATTAATAGCCTATTAGAAATGCAGTTTAAATGTTGAATTTAACATTTCTTTTTTTTCTGCAAATTAATAATTATTAATATTATAGCCTATTGCCTAGTGTTTTGTTGAGGAATGAATCATCCACGTAGTTTCATTTCTAAATGAAAACACAACAGCTCATTTATCATCATCACGCACTGGCATAAATAGCCTACAATCATAAAGTATCGGCAGAGGCGGACGAAGTACACAACTCCATTACTTGAATGAAAGTACAGATACTGCTGGTCAAATATTACTCCATTACAAGTGAAAGTTGTAAAGACAGATTTTTACTTAATAAAACTACAGAAGTACTTGCTTTTAAAAGTACCGTTACGAAACTGCCGGACACAAAGGTAAGCGTTGAAGAGATTGAGTTTATTACAGGATTTGGTGAGACAACAGTGGTGATAGTCTTTGCATGAGGTAAGTGGCTTTCTTAGTCAGAATCCCAGCGCACTATCCACAATACTTCTGTGTCTCTGTCTCTTGGCAGGTTCGTGGCGGATAGGAATCCTTGGAGAGCCCGTGAGTCTCTAGAGTCCACAGATGTATAGGTATCTGGTAGTGAGAGGGAAGACAGAGGGTAAGTATCATCAGGTAAGTAACACAGGTAAGTATACTCAGCTAGCATTCCACTGTAGAGTGACGGTCCGCGTAGTATCCACAGGTTTCAACATCATGGCAGCTTTGTGACTTCAAGCTCGGACCATGACTGGAGTGAGGAGTGTGCTTAAGTAGAGCAGAGGTGATAGGCTGTGATGATGAGGAGCAGGTGTGCATGATGAGTAATCAGGTGCAGGTGAAAGTGATCAGTGACGGAGGATACGGGCCATTCTGTGACAAGTACTTAAGTACCAAAAGTACATTTCCTTTTTTATGTCAATGTACTGTTTTATTATTGTTGTATGTAATACTTGCAATACCTCTGAAGCAAGTTACAATACATTACATCTACTGAATACACTGACTAGCTTGTAGTATCTTTGGAATAAAGAGTTTTTGGAATGTTAAAAACCTATGGGAATATATATATATATATATATATATATATATATATATATATATATAATATATATATATATATATATATATATTATTTAACACCCCTACCCACCCCCACAAAAGCAGATTCACACAGCTCTGACAGTGTGTGCACACATCTATGTGCAGCCGTTCATCCCACATTAAAACAGAGTGGACAGTGAAATTACTGTAAATACAGAGTGATATGAAGAAAAGAAAATTTTTGATGTACTTTGATGTCACACACAGAACGGTCAGCAGAGCTGCTTCAAGTCCAACACCTGTGTTTTATTAGGAGACGCACAACACTTCTTCTGTGGCTTTATAGATATTTTCACTTACACAATTTAGCAAAATCAGACAATATTGTGTCTAATATATACCACAATATTAACTTCTTATTATTGAATTGTTGTAAATAAATATCACATTTGCTACTGGTCAGTGTTCACAAACTGCTGGGAAATCACTTCATGTAGCCCTACAAGAGTGATTACTGATAAACTGTCTGAATAAAAGAAAAGAAGAAAAAAATCACCCACTGACTTTCAAAGCTGCTGCAGAGTAATGACTTTCTACTTCCAGGACCTTGATAGAAATGTAGTGGAGTGAAAAGTACAATATTTGTCTTTCAAATGTAGTGAAGTTAAAATCATAAGTTTCCTCAATAATACTCAAGTAAAGTACAGATACTTAAAAAGTGTACTCAAAAATACTCAAATAAATGTACTTAGTTACTGTCCGCCTCTGAGTATTGGCATAATTGTCAGGCGTTTACAGTATTTGCAAAATAGCATATTTATACAGAATGATAATTAGGTAAAGCGATACACAAATTGAAAGGGCAAATAATAAAATATTATATTTATATGAAATAAATAGTGCAGTGCAAAGTAAAACAGAAAAATGATTGACGTATATATATCTATGGTTCCCTCAACATAAGAAGTCGTGGCCACAAGAAATGGATGTCGGCCACGACTTAATGGCCGTTTCTCAAAGGAAAGGCTGCATCCTCCGGAGGTCACATTTGTAGGCTGCATCCGTTGTCAAGCCTGGTTTATTTCAGTTAACTGAGCATTACATTCGTGAGTCATAAGCATATTACAACAATTTACACTTAACTAAGAATAATTATCAAATTGATAACTGTTAATATTCTAAAATAAGATCTTCTTTATGACGTATGCAGCCTACAAATGCGACCGCTGGAGGATGCAGCCTTCCGTTTGAGAAACGGCCGATATCACGTTCCCAAGAATTAATATCTCGTGGCCACGACAAAACTAAGTGAACCGAAGACGGCCCCTCCCGGGCACCGTAAATAATAAATAATACGAAGAAGAAGAAAAAATAAACTTTACTACTAAATAAAAGAAACAGCACAATGTATTGAGTTGTTATAATTAAAGTTAAATGTCATACCATTCAAGTTGATATAACTGGTCTTTTTTCTCAGTCATGTACTGATTTAACCACAAGAGGGCATAAAGGTGTTGGTGGTGATTGAACTCAAGATCTGCACTCTAAAAATATTTATTGAATTCAAGCAGGCCCCTGTTTTGAATTCAACAAATATTTTTTAGAGTGTGTAATGTTGTAATGATGTGTGATGTTATTTTTGTATATTGTTTTAATATGTATTTGCTGTTAAACTGTTGCTGACTCGTACACTACGATGCACGTTTCTATAGAAGAATAAAATGTCATGAGCATGCACTAGTGGTAAACTAAAAGAGCATGATAAATCACACTTTAGTTGTAGTTTTTATATGTGCTGAAAAAAAGTGCAAGCGGCGAAAGAGGAAGGCATAAGAGCTTGAGGTAAGCAGTATTATGTTTTAGCGCCATGTCGCATTGATTTCATGTTGGAAACACTGTGCAATGATCATGCTGTATCGTAGGCTATCTTTGGTCACAAGACTTTGAACCTCTCTCACTGTACGACACAGGACCACGGATTAGGAGCCACGGTCACAGAAATCGCCACGATTGTTTCACGGTGCCAATCTTTCATCTGGGACAGCCGGAAATCGTGCAGTGTTTCGGGCTTAAGGCAGGTGCTCCTGCAGAGTTCAGCTCCACCCCAAACAAACACAAGTGAAGAGTTGGCTACCCCTGGACTAAGAAGTTGAGAAAGATAAAAAAAGACTGCCCTTTACCACATCACTTATTTGCTTTTCATAATTTACAGCCAAGTCAAAAATAACATTTAAATCAGGTCCAGTTAATTGAACCGGCCACAAGTGGACTCAAAGTGCAAAAATGTCTCAGAGATTTTTTGCATATCAGAGGGTCTGGATAAATATGTTACTGTAATTCAGTTTTACATGGGTGATACTTGCTTCTAAACTAGTGTGTTTATTATATAACCTTGTATGTGTGCAATGCACATTCCGTGAAAAATTTACCTCTCCACTTAAAAAAAAAAGAAGCATATTTACCTCTAACAGTGTCACAAGTAGGAATAAACAAACACATTTTGTTTAAGGATTCTTGTTTTGAAGGTTGTTTTCATTTCCCATCGGTTCAGTTCCTGTTCCCTGTGTTCATTTCCTGTCCTTGTTAGTTGCCATGGTTATTAATTACTCTTACCTGTGTCTTTTTTAGTTCATAATTCAGTATATATTGTATAGTGTATCCCTGTGTATATCAATCTTTATTTGTCTGTTGTTATTTTTGCATGGACTTTGTAAAGCTGTTGCATTTTGTGTTTACCCCTGCTGGATTATTCTCTTCCTCATTTATTTGGATTACCCCTTTTGTGTATGTAATCCCTTTAAAATTAAGGTAGTTATCAGACTTTTAATTTAAGAAAAAATCACGCTTAAAAAAAAAAGGTTACTACTGAAGGCCACGTTCACACAACAGCAGAATACGGTTGTCAGTCCTGTATTTGAGTCCTTAATACGGTTACGCTCACACACAGTTTGGTTATTTACAGGCGTGAACCGAACTCACACCCGCAAATATTGAGGACTCAACCGCATTGTGACTGGACACTAATTGTCTGTCACATCATGTGACGTGACATCATGTGACGTGACATGTGGCCAAGAATGGTAATCCATACTCGGGTATAAGTGTATAAGGTAATATTTAACCCATCCTAAGTGCACACACACACACCCAGAGTGTACACAATATGTGGTATTGAAGGTGGAAGAGAGCACTGTACATTCACTACACCCACCTACAATTCCTGCCGGTACAGGGACTTGAACTCGCTACCTTTGGGTTACAAGTCCGACTCTCTAACCATTAGGCCATGACTTACCCACTTAGGGGACGCTGTCCCCTCTAAGTATCATACAGTGTGAGAGAGAGCCGCTCTGCCGCACAAACACGCGTGTTGTGTTTTTTCATGTGTGGTTTCAGTAAAGTGATGGAGAAATGAGCTGTGTGGCACATGAAAGTTTTAGACAGTCCAAGTTTTTAACATTAATAGATGGTCCGAAGCAAAAGAGCTGTAAAAAAAGAGCTCCTTATATATATATATATATATATATATTTTTTTTTTTTTTTTAAGTGGATCATAAAAACTTATATTTCATATGAATAAATCTGTATATATAAAATTACTTAATTTACAAGTGTCATGTTTGTGATTTTTGTTCATGTAAGCTATAGCTTCTGACCTTTAAATCACAACAGACTTGTGATTTTATAACATTGATACTTTATTCAGAAACACAAGTATCTTGACATGTGTATTTTACTTTAATTTTATTACAAGTAGGCCAACAGCGCCCCCTCAGTAAATAAAAGATGTTACTGGTCGGACATTAGGACCCAGGTAGTCTCAGCCTCAGACGTCATGCCCACGGACCGTTGAGTGAACGTATGATGCAAATATGGCACCAAACTGGAAAAACTTCAGGAGTTTCGAACTCGTCATCGGATTGGTTATATTATTCAGGATTTCAGGGAGACTTGTTTTTCGCGTTCTTAACGTTCCTCCTGGAAACAAAGATGCAGTGACGCCAAACCCCCTCACAAAAAAAAAGCAGTCATGTTTACAACTAACAAGCACTTATCAGGATCAACTAAATGCTGGATTTTCAAAAGTATGTGAAATATTTAAAGTTTGCGGCATAAAATCTTTAAAATACGTCAGTTTTACACACCGGTCTGTTATTGTGGTGACATTTCCACACTCCGAAACGTGATGCTGAACAAAACGAACTGTGATTGGTTGTTGGACATGTCAGTCAAATGGCTTCATGGGTGGGCCTTGGCCAATGAAAGCTGCCATGGATTCCAGACCTTCAGCCGTCAGTCTTAAGGACCCGGGGGAGATTGCCGCTGCTGCATGTGCTAGGAACTGTTGACTCTCGTACACCGGACCTGTCATTGTTCACGCATTCTCAAATTAAACGCTGCGATGTAAAACAGCGAATCGCGTCAATTCAGGCAAAAGTTGGCTTCAAGATGACCACACTGCTGACGTGATCTTATCACCATCACACCCAGAGCACATGTGAGATCGTCTTATTGGCAAAGCATAGCAGAACTTTTTTTTCTTCGGTAATTCTTTATTTCGATAGTCCACTGTAGACATTCTACTAACAGAAAGTAATTTTGCAACTACATGTCAACTAGCAGTCATTAGAGTATTAGTAGACAGTCTGCTTAATATCTTCTAACACTTTATTTTGATGGGTCCACAACATACTATGAGAAACTTTGCATGCATGTCAACCTATACTACTAATCCTAAACCTACCGTAACGGTCTATTTTGAGAGTTAGTAGATGTAGTTGCAAAAGAATGAGAATTCGTTGACCTGTAGTTACAAAATTACTTATAGCTAATAGAATGTCTAAAGTGGACTATCAAAATAAAGTAACTTTTTTCCAAATGGCCGATGCTTACATTAAGCCTTTATCGGCCGATTCCGATAATCGTGCATCCCTAATTTAGAGTCCTGATTTCAAATAACCCAAAGAGTGAACATGATTGAGAGGTCCAAGTTAAGAACAGCCACTGCCCAAATAAACTGCATTTGAGCCACAGTGCAAGGAACTGAATCCATACAGGACAAAAACTCATGAACAGTGCTAAAGCTTAGGACTTTCAGCTTCAAACACATTAATCCATAGAAACAGGCAACAAAAGGACTGATTGTATAAAAGTTTTATTTGAATCAAATATCCTGTAGCCAGTACTGCAGCACAATTATTGACAGGGGGACGTATACGTAGTATCAGACTGGTCACCTGAAAAAGGACAAGAATACCTTTTGTATGCATGTAGAATTGCTAGCATGATCAAAATGCAATAAGAGATACAGGTAACAGCCAAGTGCAAGAGTCAAATGATGAAAGTGTACTTGTCTGATAGTAGTCATAAACGTTGATGACTCCTGGCTTGATGTTTTTCACTACAAGAACCTGTTTCAGTCGTATTGTGTAACTCATAGGGACACCTTTGGGAACCTGCAGAACAGAAGTGAAGAAAAAGCACAGATGCACATACACATGCATGAGAGTGGCAGGTAGAGAATATACCCAGTGTAAGCGGTCGCACACTCTTTCAGATACACTAGGACATGATCCTCTCCAGTATCAACTCTCTCCACTAGCGGGACAAATGCATCAGGGGAGTTCCAAGCTGTGAGGAAAAGACCATCGTGTAGAGACAAATACATCTGAAGGAGCTTCAAACATCTTGGGACTCTACAAATCATCTTAAAACCCATACGAACCGGTGACATATCTGCCGTGAAGCCAGACAGGAGTTTAAGGTCCACGATAACCATGTTAGTGCTTGCTTTTGCACCATTGTATCTGAATGAAGGGGAATAAAGAGCTTTAACCAAAGGAACAGCTTCCCTTTTAAGAGCATTAGAGCCATAAACATGAGCTGATTTTAGGAAAGTCAAAGCTGCTCTTACTTCACTGTGAAGTTTAACATGAGATTGGCTCCAAGCAGCTGGCAGTCTCCCTTTACCTTTGCCTCAACCGTCGGCATCCTGGCGAATTTAATAGGTGTTGGGATGTTGTAGAAACATGCAAGCTATGATTCTAAAGCAAAACAAGAATTAGGATGAGCACAACAGAAACAGAAATAAAAGGTGAAGATACAGACCTGCACAGACACACGTGGAGCCCTTCGCTTTAACACTATATTTGCCTGGAACATTCTTCAGCGGCTTCCCCTGATACAGCAGCCTGTTTTCCCGATTCACATCAAAGCTATAAGAGTCTCCTCCTACCACTGAGGACTGTATGGTGACAGTGCTGGAGCCCTCCAAGCTGAACACTTCAGCGGCGTACACTGACAGAGCATGAAGAGCCACCACGGTGTCCTATACACAAAAAAAAAAAAAAAAAAAAAAAAAAACACCTCACTGCTGCTTGAAACTTTATGAACCCTTTACAAATTTCTATTCTGTATTTACGACCCAAAACATCAGATTTTCACTCAAGTCCTGAAAGTAAACCGAACCCAATAAAACATTAACTTTGGATCTTTTTTTTTTTTTTCTCAATAAACAAAAGGTATTACAAGTCTGCGAGTTGCAAAAGTATGCAAATCTTTGCTTTCAGTATCTTGTGACCCCATTTTGCAGCAATAACCGCAACTAAACGTTTCTTGTAACTGCTGATCAGTCCTGCACAACAACATGTAGGAATTTTAGCAAAGTCCTCAGTACAGAACCACTTCAAATTGTGATGTTGGTGGGTCCCCTCCTATGAACTGCTTGCTTCAGATCCTTCCACAACATTTCATCTGGATTAAGGTCCAGACTTTGTTCTTTAACCATTCTTTGGTATAACGAGTTGGGGTCGTTGTCTTGCTGCATAACCCACTTTCTCTTGAGACTCAGTTCTCGGACAGATGTCCTGACATTTTCCATTTTCCTTTAGAATTTGCTGGTATAATTCAGAATTAATTGTTCTATCAGTGATGGCAAGCCATCCTGGCCCAGATGCATCAAAACAGGCCCAAACCTTGATACTATCAGCTGCACCACCACCGCGATTCACAGATTGGACAAGGTTCTTATGCTGGAATACAGAGTGTTCTCTTCAAACATAACGCTTCTCATTTAAACCAAAATGTTCCATTTTGGTCTCATCGGTCCATTAAACCTTTCTTCAACAGCCCTCTGCTTTAGCAAACTGCAGATGGGCAGCAATGTTCTTTTTGGAGAGCAGAGGCTTTCTCCTTGCAACTCTGCCATGCACACCATGGTTGTTCAGTGCTCTCCTGATGGACTCCAGAGCATTAGCCAATGTGAAAAAGGCCTTTAGTTGCTTAGAAATTACCCTGGGGGTCCTTTGCAACCTCGCAGACTATTACATGTCTTGCTTTTGGAGTGATCTTTGTTGGTCGATCACTCCTGGGGAGGGTAACAGTGGTCTTCAGTTTCCTCCATTTATACACAGTCTTTCTGACTGTGGATTTGTGGAGACCAAATTCTATAGAGACGGTTTTGTAATTTTTCCAGCCTGAGCAACAACTCTTTTTCTGAGGTCCTCAGATCTCCTTTGTTTGTGCCATGATTCACTTCCACAAACAAGATCAAACTTTGATAGACATCTGTTCTCCAAATAAGAGAACAGTAGGCAATGACACCTGATAGCCATTACACTGATTGAAAACACCTCTGAACAGATGGACTCTAATTACACCAAGTTAACAGTTAAGGTTCTTACACACAGAGTCCAAAAATTCTCATACGAGTTTTTTTTTTTTTTTTTTTTCATATTCATACTTTCCTATCAAAATGCTTGCTATGGATGTGAAAATGCAGAAAATCGAACCTGGTCCAAATTTTTTTTATGACTGAACAAAGTTTCAGAGGCAGTGTGTAAAAGGGATTGACAATGTAAGGTCGTATTTATTTTTAAACGTGAGAAATTTCGGACAAGGATTTCAGACTCGGTGTGCAAAGACCTTAATCCTAGAGATGCATATACTTTTGCTGCTCACAAATATGTAAAACTCAATCACATTCCTGAATAAGTGACAACATTTGTGCGTTTGATTGGGTTCTCCTTGGCTACTTTCAGGACTCATGCAAAATCTGATTATGTTTTGGGTCATACATTTAAGAAAACGGTTCACAAACTTTCAAGTAGCATTGTATGCAAATCAACACTTCTCGTATATGGAGGATTGCACTCCTGTTTGGTGGCCATAGGGATTCTGCTTGACCACAAGCCAGCTGACAATGCGGTTAGCATAGCTCAGAGCAGCTGTCGTGAGAGGCTGTACAGAGAGAACCGCTAGCAGCACATATGAGCTGATCTCCACTGCCAGAGTATCACCAGATGAAGTCTGAGACCAATGGAGCTTAGTGCCTAGGACGAGATGGAGGCAAGAAAGTTGATGCCAAAGAACCTGATGGACATTTCAAACAAAAGTCTGATAAATCTCACCTTCAGAAATGGCACGGTTGTCCAAAATAGTTAAAAGCTGTGATCGAGTGCTGGCCTCTCCAGCCAGACTAAAAGTGTAGGCAAGCAGAGCAGTTGTGTAAGTGTTTTCCAGGTTCCCAACGATAGACCTTAAGCACGAAAGAGCGCTGGTGATGACAGGATCCTGAAATCAAACAGATGTCAGACTACATCAGAACAGGAAGGTCATCTACAAGGAGCTTATATAACTTCTGGTGACACTTTTACCGTGACGGGGACATCTAGTTCAAGCAACGATGCTGTGATGTATGCGGTCATGGTTACGTTATCATCAACTCCACCCTAAAACACCAGTGTACCGATTTAGAAGAATGTCTAAGCCCTTGAATCTATAGGTAACAGAACATTTGAAGAAACGTGACCACCTTCATTTCATAGTGGTACAGAGTTCCCTGCTGCATGAAACAGCCGTCTGAACCCTGCTTGCTGATCAACCAATCCTTTGCACTCGGAAGGACATTTGGATCGATGAAGATGAAACGCCTCGCTAGGCCAAAAGATCTCAGGACAAAGGTGGTCAACCTGGTAATGGAGGAAGTTTCTTGACAAACTGAATGTACAAACTTGGTGCCACAATGGACGACACACAAGACTGGAATTAGAGCAAGAAACTCACCATGTGTTTGATTCGTCATAACCAAATGTGCTGTATGAACCGTCACGGTGCCTATAGTTCAGCTGTCCTTGATATCCTATTCAGGTCAAAGACCATATGAGAAAAGAGTCTGACATGCTCCGATGGGAAAAGGGAACATCCTCGGGATTTAGTCTCCCAAGTTTTAAAACAAACCAAAAAAAAAAAAAAAAAAAAAAAAAAACACTCGATTGTCACCCACACCTCTCTGAAGGTAACCCTTGGCTGCGGTGAGCTGTGCTGTGACTTCCAGGTACTTTAGGATGTAAATATTGGGAGCAAGAACACCCATATTTTGTTCTCCACAGCCATATGGCATACGTAACAATCCATCCAGATTCTTCAGTGCACGACCCATTATGTCCCCTACAAAAAGGTAGAGATACAAAAACCCAAATCAAAAGCCCAAGTTATTCTGATGAATCAATGAATCACTTTAACAAGTACTGAAATGGAGCATCTAGCTGATCCCTGGATCACATTTGCAGGAAACGCCTGAGTCACATCTTCTGAAACGATGCTTGCTACAGACCAAACAAAACAAATCACCACAGAACACTAGGCTAATGTTTGATGGTACAGGAAGAACGCATTGAGGAAGTCACTGAGTGCAAACAAACCCTTTGGGCACAGTAACCAACTCTGGGTGACGGTCCCTTCTACTCCTTCAGCCTACAAAAGCAAAAAAACATCAGTAAAAAGCACAACGAGCTCCATTATCCAGAAAGCTGGTGAAAACACACAGACCAAGACAAGAAGACTTTGAGTGACTGTATCATTGCGTCCTCTCATTGGCACAGTCACAACCTCATTACCACACCGAGTCAGGGATTGTTCAGCCCAAGCACTGACAGTCACATTTACAACGCCTACAGTACAGACAGGGGAGTTAGGATACATGACAAATCACATTTTAATTGCTTCTCTAGATTAAGCACAATTAAAAAAAAAAAAAAAAAAAATCCTAAAATGACAACAATCGGGATTATCAGTTTGACCATCATCATAGTGAGTAACACCTCAAACACTTCGATTTGGAGAGAGACCGATGGTCTAAAACTGACCGAGAGCAGAAGCTGTGAGAACCCATTTAAAGGACTTTCTTCCATTGGAACAGAGACAGGATGAATACGGATCATTAAATGGTCTCAGAGTGAAGGCCAAGGATTGAGCTGGAGTTACTTTAACCTGCCAAAGAAAATCATTAATACACAGAGCAAAGACCGGGATCTTCTCTATACGGATCAATAAATAAACCCAGACCATGATGCACTTGGAGAGATAGTTGAAGACGGTGGCCTTGAGCTCAGAATACTCCCCACGGATGATGGAGTATGGCAGAGAAAGCTCCAGGAAGAAGGGCTGGAAGACCATCATTGAAACCGGAGGAGCCAAACCAAAACCTTTGGAGGACAAACAGAACGCCTCTGTCTCCCATTTGGTGATGGTGTCAGGAACCTTGAGAGGAACCCGTGTGGACCCAGAGTCTCTGAAGAAAGAACAGAAATGAGGGGTACAAGAAAGGTAAAAGCTGTGCGCAACTCATGAAATAAAGACATGCTTCACTAACCCCACTTGAGCAAGCTGCCATATCCAAGTTTCTGGAAAGTAAGTCCTGACAGTCACGTCAAAAGAGGAAGAGGAACTGCTCTCGCCTCCACTCTCTGCTACTGGAGCAGGAGCCATTGCAGCCACCACAAAGGGCTGCATTTCAAAGTGCGCTGAAGAGACATTAAAGCTACAAGTTCCTGCTTTTTGCATGGACTTCAGCTCTGAAGCCATCTCAGTGGCACCTCTTGTTGCATTTATTTATACTTTTAGATCAAGTGGAATAACCCAAGTTCACCAAGTCATGCAGAAATTGTTTTCATGGAAAGAATCATCTAAATGCATAGACCTACTTCTGTGGAAGCTGCGATAATATTTCATGCCTTTGTACGTCAGGCACTCAGGTTCTCGTACATCCAGATTTGTTGTGAGCTTCATCCCCACACTCTGCCAGAGAATTAAGCCAAAACAAGATGTATTTGAAATATAGTTTTGTAGTATTCAGTGACATGGTAATGAATGATTTTCTACCCTGAAGCTCGTGTAGGCATGATCTATAGGAACAGTGCGACGGAGTCGAAAACTCAAACACTCCTGTTCATCGTCAACGCCGTATGGATAACCTGATGCCGATCGTATCGGGAGCATGTTGAACACCTGGAATCATGAAGCAATAGTGATGGTATGTCACATCTCTGGAAAATTGTTTAACTAAATGCACTGTTTATTCCCCATTTACTAATTCCATTTTTATTTTAAATCCGAAGCATTCAGATTCTGATTGGTCTGTTAGGGTCAATGTAGAATACATTTATTGATTAGAACATAACTGAATTAAGTAATCTATGAAAACAGTACACAAGTTCATAGTTAGTTTTAAAAGGGAGATCAGATGCAAGTGAATTTTGCATGGTGTTTGAACATAAGTGCGTGTTGGCAGTGTGTACACAACCACCCTATAATGATAAAAATACAACCAGTGCCTTTTTTTAAAAACCCCAAAAATAATTGGCACTTTCTCAGATCAAGCCATTCTCAGATTCTGGCCAGATGTACGTCACACAGGCCAAGGCCCCTCCCACAACTATTGACTGACATGTTTTAACACAGACCCACCCTGAGTGAACGGTCAACAGTCCTCCATTGTTTCAACGCCAGAGCAGGTGTAGACAAGAATGACTCCTAAGTGATTGTGGTGTTTTGTTGTTGGATGTAATAATGAACATAGTTGTCATTTACTCCCAACATCTGAGCCACTGATGACAGTGGATTATGTTAGTTTTTGAAGGGAATGCACTCCCTGATCTAACTAAATGCATCTATGTTCTGTAGCTAAAAGCGGCTAAAGTTAACAGCTTCAGAGAACTGCTCATCACCCCACAGAAGAGAGGGGCGGGGTGAGCAGAGCTCATTAGCTTTTAAAAAGGAACATGCACCAAAACAGGTCGCCGTGAACACAGCTGTTTTTGACAAGGTAAAAAGGGTGTTTTACACTACCATTGAGAAATTTACTAAAGTATGTTATAGACTTTTCATAAAGACACTAAAGAATCATCTCAACTTGTGGAAAGTGGGCATCTGATGTCCCCTTTAAATGTAACAGCTACATAACTACATAACCTAAAGCTGAACCTGGATGTCAAATAAAGTCCAACAGGAAAATTTAACTAAAAAGGCACATGGATACCATTTCAGCACTCAGACGTCTTCCTGACTCCATGATCAAGATGTTCTGATCTACAGCGCTGAGGCCACACAGTGATCCTGCTTGGGCAGAAACAGTCAAAGTGTTTTCCTCACCAGGAACGGCAGTAGCTGGAGAAAACTGCAGACACCCCTAGAACAAGAACCAGGTCACATGCTGTAGGACAAGTTACTGTACCCCACATAGGAAAATGAGATGCTAGTGCACATAATACCTGGTTTTGGAAACACATTTCGGTGTCAAATGCCACACTACCAACAACTACATTTTCACTGGGCAGTACGCAGAAAGTCAGAATTTGCACAACTGGTGCCAAATCCACACCCACAGACAGCTGGAATGACATGGTGCCGCTCGTGATGGTATTAGAAGCCCTCACTTGAACCTTCTCAAACCCATGGAGAACAATCATTCCTCTGGACAAGACCTGAAAGACAGAGAGAGACTGGTGCATATTGCTGGTGTCATACAAACAGACAAGTGCAGTCAAAACAGAAAAAAAAAAAAAAAACTGGTGCCCACTCACCATATAGACAATGTCAGCATTGTAATTGCCAGTTTCGCCAACAAAAGAATACTCTATAGTCACTGGATGAGTGGTGCCACATTTCAATGGTTGCTCAAGCGTCACTATAGACAGTTCACTGAATGTTGGGAGTAACAGGTTGGAGATGTTGAAGTTGAACCACCCTCGTATCTGAACTGAAGTACGGCGATTTGTAACCATAAGAATCCACTGGAGTTGCACTTGCCTGAAGAACAATGAATGGAATTGGATTCTTTTGAGAGAAGACTTCATTTAAAATAAGAGAACAAACCATACCACCAGATTAATATCAGCTTTATGGAGATCAGCAGGGTTAAAGGAGAACGTGGCCAGTCCATTCTGGTTTGTAGTCAGATTCAACAGCAGTTCGTTGGGCCAGCTGGAACCATTCAGCAGATACACCGCTTTGCTCACGATTGGAGTCCCATTGAAAAAAGAAGCAGAGATCTACTGGAAGAGACAATGGTTAGGAAAGGTAACCAATGTGAAGGCTTCTGTAACAATTTGGGAGCTCTACAAAGGTGATCTGGCCAACTTCAAACGTAATGGACACACTTGTGGACTTCGACATGACTACATCTTGGAGGAAAAGAAACATCACAAACATGAAGGCACCAAATAAACATGCTAACCTGCTTCAAATAAGCCAATAGCTCACTTACCTGTTCCCTCCTCAGTGACATTCACATTAACAAGAAAGTAATTTTGCATATCATTCTCAAATTTGGAGTTGAAAAACACAGATGTACTGAGGGTAAGGGAGGCACAGCCCATGGCATTCATCTGGTAGCAGAACAAAGACAGTCATATTAAAAGTAAAGCTCACGCAGAAGAAAAACCCTACTCTGTACAGCAGTAGTCACACCTTAATGGATTTATACAGGCATTGACGAGTCAAACCAGAAACAGGAACCTCATCATTTGGAAATGGCTCACGGCACACTTCCACCAATGCTTGACCTGGTACAGGTTGGTCATAAGTGTATCTGGGAAGATGTTACATAAAACGAGATCAAGAACAGACCAACCACAAGACGAATTCACAAAAATAAGCATTTACTCACTTGGCACAAGCCTCAATTTTCAGTCCCACATCTCCAACACTGTACATGTGTGGTGCAGTTAAGGTGACGTCAAACTTGGGTAAAACTAAACCAGAATGAATGAATGCTTTAAATTAAGACTGCCGATTTGTCTTCAGATCTACCAATTGCACATTTTGTGTGATGACCTACCATATTTTTTCACCTCAAACCTGAGAGATTATTCGGTCACCAATAAAAGCACTCAGTGTGTACATCCCTATCTGAGCCTCTGGGTTTAACTTATGCGAAAGCTGCAAAATCCACCTTGAGGAAACATTTGTCCACTGACCAATCTGATTATTATGATTGTCCTATTAAAAAAAAAAAAAAAAAAAAAAAAAAAATCAGAAATGACAGCAAATCTAAAAATATGCTGAGAACATGTAGAAATAGTGTCGGAGCAAATTCTCACCTCAACCACCACCAGACTGTACTGTAAGACACAAACACAGAAATATTAGACATTTAAAATCACATTCATGCTGATTCATGGTCACAAGTCTGAAATTCACTGCAAAAGGGAAGTGCAGGTTAACACTATTACATAATGCAATTGAACATTTAGGAAGTGTTATAAATGCTACAAGTTCAGTTGACTAAATATTCATCCAAGGGTCATTTGTAGCTCACCAGTTTGTCCTGGATTGTAGATGGGTTTGTCAGTTTGGATGAAGGTTAAAGGCAGGTAATGTTTGAACATGACTTTCCTCTCTTCTATCATTTTGAAAACCCTCCTTGAACTACTACTACCCTCAGTTTCTGCACCAAGTCTTCATCTACTCGAGGAGCCTGTAGAGAATCATGTTGTTAGCACAAAAACCAGATGAAAATGCTGCATACTCCACATGACGACAGACCTGGAAACTAAAGCAGCGGTGAAACTCTGCCGAGGATCTCTGCTGCACAAGTTGTGTTGTCTGTTTTTTGTGATCAAGCAGAGAAATGGTCATTGTGAGACTCTCATTGGGTTTCAGAAGTCTTGCACACAATTTGGCATTAGAGCTGGACTCAATCACTGCAGGAAATGTCACCAAGAAGGATCTGTGGAAACATCAGTAGTTTAGTTTCAGAAGCTGGTTTTGGTAATGATTGGAACTATTTAACAGTTTCAATACATCCAATTAATTTAGTTTTAAAATAGCATGGACATGTTCCCAAGTTTTAGACCCATGTCGCACACTGTGATTTGTAATGATCTTATAGGATTGCTAAAATTGTGCAGTGTGTACAAGGCTTTATGGGTTTGGTTTTGGGACAACATGAGGGTGGGGGGGTAATAATTAATGACAGAATTTTCATTTTTGGTTGAACTATCCCTTTAAAAGAGCTTCGGTATTTTACAAAGCTTCTTATTTCAATCTATAAAGTTTAGTTCACAATTACATCAGAAGACAACAGACAGCAGCAGAACGCTTCTGATCACTTCAAAACCCATTTACTTACGGTCCCGATCTCTGTCCACCAACAGCAAAGAGGAAAAGAGCTAAAGCGAGCCCTTTCCAAACAAGAATCTCCATCACAGCCATGTGAAACAATCATCCAAAATTAGACGCGAATCAGAGGTTTCTTTCAGAAACCCTACAAAACGTCTGTTTCTAGATCTGTCGTTCAGTGATGTTCAGCTGCCCTGATAGCAGCGATATTAAAACGTTCCTAATTATCGGACACAAGCAAGCAAGCAGGTGAAACGTGTTGACGGCGGAGTTAAGATCACAATAACATACTTGCAATCATACTCAATGAGTAGGTACTTAAGTACTTACTTAACGAGCGCTAAAAGAGTACGTACTCTACCACAGACATTTATGTACTATAGCCAAATCTTGTTAAGTATGAATGCGATCCGGACATCATCCTCCATATCTTGATGTTGTCATGTTACAAGCGCAACAACTTAAAAGATATGAGCGACACGTTTAATTCTCTGTAAATATGTTGATGGTCTTGTTGAAGAAACAGCTGGCCTTTTATTGTGATTGTAGTATAACCAATACATTTTGGGTTGATTCAAGTTATCCTTAAACATATTATATTTTATTACGATCACCCCAAATCGTTGTCTTTTAAATATGTTGTTAATTTATTTATTTAGTGTGCAAACATTTTCATCCATAAGCAAAACTGGCTTAAATCTCCTTTGTTTTCCTCTTTTTTCTTGTTGAATTTAACGCTCTATGTTTCATCCTTTGACTTATTAACAACAAATGTGATTTTCTGATGCAATATGACTATATGAATATTCAAATATTTAACCTTGTCGTTGGGAGTGTATATGATCTCATACTATGATGTACACAAACCCATTACATTTGTTTGTTTTTGTCATTATGAATGTCCATTGTTAAAGATACAACCATCTTTCCCTGAGCTAGTTTGTAATTATAAGTTCTGCACTAATAATAATAAAAAGAAGATAAGAGGGACAGGTGCACCTCATCACCTAGCATCAGTGACTCAGCCCTATGGTTTTACTCTGCGTTTGCAATGTTTGCACAAAGGAGACATCGGGCAGCTAATCTCGCCTATGGAGACTGTTGATTTTATATTTAAAAAATTTAAGTATTACTACTTAAAAAATTTAATTACCCCAGAATGCATTGCTATCTTACCCCACCACTTACAATAAAAATGATAAATGTTGACCAATAATTGTTTTGTTGTTGTTGTTGTTTAGTAAAACAAGCAAAATGTGATTTGTTTTGTAATATGCCATAGCTGTGCATGACTACACCATAGACAAATGCAGCCAATGTGATTACATCTCAGTTTTCAGTCAAGCAATGAATTAAAGCATAAGTTAATGACACAATAATATTTTATTTACTGACAACAACAGGAAACATTAATAAATGAGTAAAATAATGAATAAAAGTAACCATAACAATAAATAAATACAAGTCAACAACACATGAAACAAAGCTTTATACAAACATATTATTCTAACAATCATGTATTTACAGGTGATGAACACACATCTACTGCCATCTCACCTTCAGCTGTCTCTGCCGTCCATCACCTCCCTCACTGCTGCTGTCAGACTGAATCTGATCATGGATGGGAAAGGGACATCGAGGCTATCATTGTCTGAGTGCACAGAGAGGATGAGGAAGACCATGATGACGCCCCTGAAACACACAAAGAGCAGGAGAACATGTTCGGGACAATCTGACTGCTGCTGCGTCTGCTCCAAACATCTGTGAGCCTGCTCTCCATGAGCACCACTACCTGAAAAACATTTACACAGAGTAAAACGTTTTACAATTCATGTTGTCAGTATTCCATTTCTTGCCAAATTTCAAATGTTTGCAATTACATGTTAATTGTTGTCATAGCTTCATTACTTTTGTGGTGTAGTGGGGTAAAGCACTGAACTGGTAAGCAGAACAGAAACCAGCAGAACAAACTTGACCAAAATCACATCCTCAATGTCCTGTAGCCTAATTCTAGATGCTGATGGAGCGTCTCATCCACGGCACTGGACCATTTCCAGGATGCTGCTGTGGGCTTCTCCATCCTCACTGCACACACCAGTCTGCAGACATTTCAGATCACACAAAAATACACAAACATAATACACAAGCAGTCAATTTAACAGCACAATGTCCTTTGATTTCTGTAGCAGAAATAACAAAATGAACTTACTTTATATTTTTTGTTTCAGGTTTTCCCTTTTTTTTTTTCAAATGTCGCCGTCACCTTGCCTTGCAGGTCCTGCTCCACCACAAAAGATCTTCAGCAAATGCACAGAAATCAAGAATCAGAAAAGTGCTGTAATAACTCTGTTTGAAATGACAATAATTAAAATAAACTACAGCTTAAGCTGTTTTATTCATTTCTGTAGTGTACTCACTGAGAGCCGTTGATGGCAGCGTTCCTTCATCTGTCACTCTTCACCAGATAAACACACTTGTGTGTCTCTTCTGTCCCTGTAACATCCAGAACAGAGTCAGTCACCTCTGTGATTTATCTGATCAATACTACAATTAAATACTCAGGTAGTTGCTGATGTGTTAACTCACTTTTTTTCCAACACAAATGTTCCTCAATTTATCAACAGTAATAATGGACATAAATTATAAATTCGGTTTATAATACTCACATTTGTAAACACCCTCGACGCTGTTCTCCATCATGTTCGATGATGAAGTATCGTCTCCCGTGGGATTCTGGGATAGAAAAGTGTCCATCAGATGAACACTTCAGAATCTGGACTGAAGCAGTAGGACATCTGGGATTTCTTGCCTACTCTTTTATTAATACTGAAGATTCAAACATACTTATTCGCTTGCCTACTGATTTTTTCCTACTATATAGTAGGGATGTATACTGTTTCAAACGCTGCATTTTTACAACACTATAATTGTGTCCCATCAGGTAATGAAACGTTCGACACACTTGTGGTCTTCATGCTCACTTGGACACTTGGGTCAAATACAGGAAATACATCATATAAGTGATCAAGTGATCAAGTGCAAAGACCACAAGTGTGGGTATTTGGACAAGGCAAATGTGTTGTGTTTTAAAGCCATACTAGATGGAGCAATGAACAGACAACATTAATTCCAGGTTGGAGGTTAATCGTTGAAATTAACAAGCTTAATTAATTCCTCCCAGCAATGAAGAGTGTTTAAATGTCGCTGCCATCAGTGCTACAGCTATAGCTGTAGAGCTTCGTGAAGTTCTGCAGGGTTTCTGAAAGAGGCATCTGATTTGGTTTTAGTCTTAGATAATCGCTCTTGAGAATGAAGGAGATTTGTGTTTGGAAAAGGCTCATTTTAGCCCTTTTCTTCTTTGCTATTGATGGCCCAAGATCAGGACCGTAAGTAAATGGGCTTAGAAGTGAAGAAAACATGTCTTTTCTGCTTTAGCATGATTCCTCAAAGTTTGTGTTCTTGTCAACAAAATGAGTTGTGTTTTTAATCTCTAGTATTATGGAAAGTACTTCCCATACAGTAAAAAAAAAAAAAAAAAAATTTTTTTATATATACAGGTGCTCATACTTTTCATGTTCATACTTTTCAGTTGGCCAAGATTTCTAAAAATCCTTTCTTTGTATTGGTCTTAAGTAATATTCTAATTTTCTGAGATACTGAATTTGGGGTTTTCATTAGTTGTCACTTATCATCATCAAAATTAAAAGAAATAAACACTTGAAATATATCAGTCTGTGTGGATGAATGTATACATTATACAAGTTTCACTTTTTGAATGGAATTAGTGAAAAAAAATCAACTTTTTGATGATATTCTAATTATATGACCAGCACCTGTATATATATATATATATATATATATATATATATATATATATATAATATATATATACTGTGCATATATATTAATGTTTCAAAATGTAAAAAAAAATGGCTAAAAAAATATTACTTATATAGTATTTATATAGTTATCTTCCTGTTACTCTACTCTATATCTTAGAATGCAATTCTGACTTTTTTCTTTTTTCTTCATTTTGGCATGGTTTCCCGGACAGAGATTAAGCCTAGTACCAGATTAAAATTCAATTCAATTCAATTCAAGTTTATTTGTATAGCGCCTTTTACGATACAATCGTTTGCAAAGCAGCTTTACAGGAAATTAAGTTTCTACAATATATTTATATACTGTATATATTTAACTTATGGCAAAATTTGGTAATTCTGTATGTTGTCTGAGGGTTGGCATCCTCTGAGGTCCTCTGAGGGGTTGGCATCATCTCTTCTCAGGTGTTTGGTCATCTCAGATCATTTAAGGGTTGATCCAGACTGAAGCTTGTGTAATTCCTAGTTATAGAAACAGAGAAACAAATAGAGACATAATTAGCGTAGCTGTTGTTCCATCCAAGCAAATATTATTTGTTCAACCCAAGCTAAAGAATAATAATGTGCGTTTGATCAGATATAACTGCAGTACAAGATTATGAGATGCATTATATGAATGCTTGGCTAAAGAGATGTGTGTTTAATCTAGATTTAAACAGAGAGAGTGTGTCTGAACCCCGAACGTTATCAGGAAGGCTATTCCAGAGTTTGGGAGCCAAATATGAAAAAGCTCTACCTCCTTTAGTGGACTTTGCTATTCTAGGTACTACCAAGAGTCCAGAGTTTTGTGACCTTAGGGAGCGTGATGGATTGTAGCGAGATAGAAGACTAGTTAGGTACGCAGGAGCTAAACCATTTAGGGCCTTATAGGCAAGTAATAATATTTTGTAACTGATACGGAACTTAATAAAATGGCCCTTTAAACCGGATTAACAGAAATCTGCTTTCTCTGTCATGGTTTTAAATAGTCTTAGACTTAGTGTAGTCCAGAATTTAATAGACTGATTTCCTGGAAGAATACTAGAGCTACTTCACCAGGAGGCAGGTTTAACTTCAGAGTAACTTTGTGTTTCCAGTCTTTATATATCAAAATTATTGGCACCCTTGGTAGATATGAACAAAGCAGCCTTTGAAAATAAATCTGCACTGTTAATCATTTTGATATTTTATTCAAATAAATAAATAATAATAAAAAAACATAACCTTTGGAAATCTCATCATGAAAGAATTGTTTTTCTGAAATAGCTACTCATTGGCCACAATTAATGGCACCCTTTTATTCAATTCTTTTTGCCAGTTTAACAGTTATGAGTGTCTCCTATAATGCCTGATGAGTTTGGTGAACATCTGACAAGAGATCAGAGACCATTCCTTCATACATGATCTCTCCAGACCCTTCAGATTCACAGCTCAGTGCTGATACTCTCTCCTCTTCAGTTTACTATAGGGTTCAGATCTGGGAACAGGGGAACGTTTTGTGCTCAATGACCCATTTTTGTGTTGATTTTATGGTCCTTTTGGATCATTGTTCTGTTGGAAGATCCAACCATGGCCCATTATAAGGCTTTCTGACCCCAAGACAAGACAAGCAATTATCCAGCTGTGATCCTTGGAGTCTTTGGCCACTTAAACTCTCTTCCTCACGTTGCATTAAGACAATATGGACAGACAATATACTGTAGGCAGATTTGTAACATTTCCTGTTGATTGGAACTCCTTAATTATGGTCCTAATGGTGGAAATGTAAATGTTCAATGCTTAAACTCTTTTCTGTTTAAGACTGTTGCTGCACATCAAAAGTATATTCTTTGTTTTGTTTTGTTTTTTTGTTTTTTCTCATTGTGACGATAAAGAGAATTTGGCCTTTATGTTCCTTCATATTTATATTTCTGTGAAACAGGAAGTAATTTCTGGATAATTTAATGTTCCTAGCCACCCTGGTGTACTAAAAAATGTAAATATGAATGGGAATATAGATCTTCTGAAATTTTACTCATTATAATTTCTAGGACTACAAATAATTGTGGCCAATGTGTATTAGAGAAAAAAATCGGCAAAATTTCATGTGATTTTGTTGAAAAGTTAGATTTTTATGATTTTTAAATTTATTTTATTTTTATTTATATAACTGGGCACTGTTCACAATGAAGCGGTCAAAGGTCGTCCACTTATATGCCTTTCTGTGACTCTTCCCATCTCTCTGTGTCTCTGTTGTAACCTGCTGATGACACTCTGTGACACTTTAAGCTCAGTGGCAGCTTCCCTCTGAGAACATCCCATTTGAAGCCTCGCAATGGCCAGGTACTGGTGATCAATTGTTAGGTGTCGTCTTGGTCTCATGATGTCAAAATGTGAACAGCATGATGAAGAGGACTGTTTAAATACAAATTGTCATTGAACCAGAACATTTAGTGGTCAATTCATGGATCAGACACTTGTTGTGATTTTTGCTGTTAATCACCTCGTTAGAGAACAGCATGTTATGCAATAAGTACTGAAACATTTAACAGTTGGACATGTGCATTCAAAAGTTTAGAGAAGGTCAAATTAAGTTCACCTGTAAAGGTTATAGTGCATTTAGGTGCATTCTGAAATTTCACCCGAAAGTTGAATATCCCTAACTTTTTGAGTAGCGTATTTAGCATATATGTAATTTTTTTTTTTTTTTTTTTTTTTTTTACCATATGGGTCCTGTTATTATATGTGTGTATATATGTTAATATATCTGATTTATGATTTATGACACTTTCCACAGATAATTCTTAGTGATGAGTCCAGATGCCAAATTGTGTGCAAGCCTTTAAAAACGCAATGAGGGTTTCACGATCTTTCTGGTTGATGTGTGTATGCATAACATTCTCAGAATCCATAAGCAACTTCTTGGATAAGAGTGCTTTCAGTTTGAAATATTTACACAGTGATCAAATATTTAAATAGTGTGGCGTGATAGGGATTTGTATTCTCAGTTGAGTTGGACCTTTCCAGGCTTCTGTGCCTGTGTTGGGTTTTTCAGCATTTTAATATTAAAGGGATAGTTCACCCAAAAATGAAAATTCTGTCATCATTTACTCAGCCTCAAGTAGTTTCAAACCTGTATGAATGTCTTTGTTCTGCTGAACACAAAGGAAGATATTCTGAAGAATGTGGAAACAGAGCAGTTCTGGGGCACCATTGACTTCCATAGTATTTTTTTTTCCTACTATGGAAGTCAATGGTGCCCCAAAACAGCCTGGTTACAAACTTTCTTCAAAATATCTTCCTTGTGCTCTGCAGAACAAAGAAATTCATACAGGTTTGTAACTACTCGAGGGTGAGTAAATGATGACAGAATTTTCATTTTTGGGTGAACTATCCCTTTAATTATGATTCATACCAAAAGTATGATCTCAAACATGTTGTGTAGTTAATTGCTGTCAAGTGTACTTAAACACTCTGGAGCCCAGGTCAGGAAGCAGACAGACTGGCTAAACCGACCGTCTGCTAGCCGCCTCACGTCACAGAAGTCAGTTAATTTTCAGCACATAGAGACTCCTTCACCTAGATATCACACTATAGAGACTATGTCTGTTCCCCGAACTAGAAAATACAGAAAACGTCAAAACCAATTTATGAGTAACCATTTAATTGATGTTCAACAAATAAAAAATGTTTACAATACACAGAAACAATTGATAAAACTTGGCTTACTGAATATCAGGTCCCTTTCTACAAAAGCACTATTTGTAAATGAATTGATCAATGATCATAACCTAGATTTGCTCTGTTTGACAGAAACATGGCTAAAACCAGATGAATACATTATTTTAAACGAGTCTACCTCCCCAGATTACTGTTACAAAAATGAGCCGCGTCCAAAAGGCAAAGGGGAGGTGTTGCTACAATTTATAACAATATTCTCAGTATTTCTCAGAAGACAGTATTACTCCTTTGAAGTAATGGTGCTTCATATAAAATTATCTAGAGAAAAAAGTATTAATTATAAATCCCCCGTGATGTTTGTACTGGCTACTGTATACAGGCCACCAGGGCACCATACAGATTTTATTAAATAATTTGCTGATTTTCTATCAGAGTTAGTGCTGGCTGCAGATAGAGTCCTAATTGTGGGTGATTTTAATATCCATGTTGATAATGAATAAAGACGCATTAGGATCAGCATTCATAGACATT
>JALXFT010004741.1:0-40001 GCA_023376895.1 Aspiorhynchus laticeps
AGTCAAGCCAAGCCACAGTTGATCGTCACAAGTCAAGCCAAAGCACAGTTGATCATCACAAGTCAAGCCAAGCCACAGTTGATCGTCACAAGTCCAACCAAAGCACAGTTGATCATCACAAGTCAAGCCAAGCCACCAGTGATCTCCGTGAGTCAAGCCAAGCCACAGTTGATCATCACGTGTCAAGCCAAGCCACCTGTGATCTCCGTGAGTCAAGCCAAGCCACAGTTGATCGTCCAGAGTCACGCCACGTCACAGCTGACCAGCCAGAGTCACGCCACGTCACAGCTGACCAGCCAGAGTCACGCCACGTCACAGCTGACCAGCCAGAGTCACGCCACGTCACAGCTGACCAGCCAGAGCCTCTTCATGTCTCAGCTCCTCAGCCAGAGCCTCTTCACGTCTCAGCTCCTCAGCCAGAGCCTCTTCACGTCTCAGCTCCTCAGTCAGAGCCTCTTCACGTCTCAGCTCCTCAACCAGAGCCCCTTCACGTCTCAGCTTCTCAGCCAGAGCCCATTCACGTCTCAGCTCCTCAGCCAGAACCTCTTCACGTCTCAGCTCCTCAGCCAGCACCTATCCCACCCAGAGACTCAAGGTCAGTCCTTCAAGTTCTCCGGTTGATATCCAGCGTGAGGGATGCACAGCTGGTGTCTGTACGCACTGCTGGTATCCCCAAATCCACTCACTTCGGTCCTCCTGTTTCTGAACTGATGTCCCTGACTGAGGCGCTTCCCATGATAGGGATCGCACTATGTTGCATTTGGGCCACATACACCACCACTGTACTGCCCCAGGGGAAGGCATCTGCTGCAGAACCTCCCCAAGCGGTGGTGCGAGCCTCAGCCCCTGGCAAGGTGGTGGTGCCCAGCAATATACTCTCACCCGGTCAGGTTACCACCGTAGAACCTCCAGAAGTGGCGGCATTAGCTGCAGAACCTCCAGAGGTGTCGGTGGTATCCTCCTGTAAACTCTCACCCTGTCCTGTCACGGCTATGGAGGCCGTCTGTGAGCTCTCACCCTGTCCTGTCACGGCTAAGAAGGCCGTCTGTGAGCTCTCATCCTGTCCTGTCACGGCTATGGAGGCCATCTATGAACTCTCACCCTGTCCTGTCCCGGCCATGGAGGTCGTCTGTGAACTCTCGCCCTGTCCTGTCACGGCTAAGAAGGCCGTCTGTGAGCTCTCATCCTGTCCTGTCACAGCTATGGAGGCCGTCTATGAACTCTCACCCTGTCCTGTCACAGCTAGGAAGGCGGTCTATGAACTCTCGCCCTGTCCTGACACGGCTAAGGAGGCCGTCTGTGATTCCCTGTCCGGCCCTGTCATGGCTACGGAGGCCATCTATGAACTCTCGCCCTGTCCTGACACGGCTAAGGAGGCCGTCGGTGATTCCCTGTCCGGCCCGGTCATGGCTACGGGATCTGAGATCGTGAAGGCTCTCCCTGTGTTGTCTGTCTCTGTTCTCCCAGTGTTGTCTGTCTCTGCTCTCCCTGTGTTGTTTGTCCTTTACTCTCCTCTGCTTCCAGGTCCTGTCAGGGTTACCTGCCCAGTCTGCTTCCCTGCGGGGAGCTCTGGTCCCGTCTGCTCCGCCCTGGGGGGCTCCAGTCCCGTCCGCTCCGCCCTGGTGGGCTCCAGGTCCGTCCGCTCCGCCCTGGGGGGCTCCAGTCCTGCCTGCTCTGCCCTGGGGGGCTCCAGTCCCGTCCACTCTGCCCTGGTGGGCTCCAGGTCCGTCTGCTCCGCCCTGGGAAGCTCCAGTTCTGTCTGCTCCGACCTGGTGGGCTCTGGGTCCATCTGCTCCGCCCTGGTGGGCTCCAGATCTGCCTGCTCCACCCTGGTGGGTTCCAGTTCCATCCTCTCCGCCCTGGCTTCCACATGGACCTGGCCCTCCGTCCCTCCCCCTGTTCCGCCTCCGCTCCACCGCCCTCCTAGGACTGTTTAGGAGCGTCTGGAAGCCGCTCCTTGGGGGGGGGGGGGCTATGTCACAAATCCAAACCATGAACTTCTCTTCATTCACCTCTAGAGGTCACTCACCCATCACACAGTCAGTCACAGATCACTCAAGGACTACATTTCCCATCATCCACTGCACTAACACAGCTGTCTGCACTGATCACGCACACACCTAAAAACAATCTCACAATCACCATCACCCAATCACACACACACACACACTATATAAACTCTCGACTTCCTGCCACTCACTGCCGAGTATTGTTTAGCCTAGCTACAGTCAACGCTTTTACCTAGTTTGAATTCCTGTGTTCTGATTCCTGCCCGTGTTCTTAGTTTATTCTCTTTGCCTAGCCCTCTGGATATTGTACGCCGATCGCCGACCCTCGCTTGCCCTTGGATTATTCTTGTGTCTTGCCCCTGCCATACCTGTTTGCTACTGCCCGACCCTGCCTGTATTGACCATGTATAATAATAAAGCCTTGCAAATGGATCCGCCTGTCTCACGTCTCGTCAGCTCCATAACAACACTGAAGACTGGAATAATGACGCTGAAAATTCAGCTTTGATCACAGATGCATTATCAGAGGCCTACATTAAAATAGAAAATTAATTTCACAATATTGTTGTTTTTACTGTATTTTTGTTCAAATAAGTGCAGCCTTGGTGAGCATGAGACTTATTTAAAAAATATTACAAAATCTTACTAATCCCAAACTTGTGTACATGTAGCCTAATATTTATTTTAAATAGGTAATTGTGTAAGTAAAATTAAACTGTTGTTAAAAGTTCAAATGGTTTCTGTTGTGTTCTGTAATTGCTGTTAATAAATCTGTCAGAAAAAAATATGCTAAAGTTTACCTTTAGGAGTACAGCATTCTGGCAGCCTTTTAAAAAAAATGAACCATGGCTTTATTACAGTAACCACAGTTTACCACAGTATTTGTAGCAAAACTGTAACCACAAATTTACCATTATGGCGCTTATAATAATAATACATTTTAGTACTTACTGCATGTAACACCATGTTTATTTTTCATGAGGTACCCTCAAAGGTGCACCTTTGTAACTTATCTATACCCTTAAAGCATGCATACTTGTATGGTACTAACATGCTCCCTTTTAGGGGTATAGGTGCACCTTTGAGGTTACTGCCCCAGCAAAGGGCTAAAATACAATTTTAGTATTTCATTTCTGACAGTGTAAACAAAAAAAGGCCTGTGAAATGTTTTAAAAAAACATGGCTTTAAAATATAACATTAAGTGAGTATAATTACTGATTATATTCTTATATATTATATATTTAATAATTTAAAAGATCATTTTAGTACAGGTATCGGTATCGGTATCGATATCGACGATACTGGGCTTGAAAATATCGGTATCGGATCGAAAATGAAATAAGAGGTATCGCCCATCCCTAGTGCACAAACTCTTAAAGGGACAGCGCCCATAACTTAGTTAAAGCATCAAAGGTGAATTACTGGGGGAATTTAACCAAGTATAAGGTGAATCTTGCCCCGGTTATATATATATATATATATATATATATATATATATATATATATATACAGGTGCTGGTCATATAATTAGAATATCATCAAAAAGTTGATTTATTTCACTAATTCCATTCAAAAAGTGAAACTTGTATAATGTATACATTCATTCCACACAGACTGATATATTTCAAGTGTTTATTTATTTTAATTTTGATGATTATAAGTGACAACTAATGAAAACCCCAAATTCAGTATCTCAGAAAATTAGAATATTGTGAAAAGGTTCAATATTGAAGACACCTGGTGCCACACTCTAATCAGCTAATTAACTCAAAACACCTGCAAAGGCCTTTAAATGGTCTGTCAGTCTAGTTCTGTAGGCTACACAATCATGGGGAAGACTGCTGACTTGACAGTTGTCCAAAAGACGACCATTGACACCTTGCAGAAGGAGGACAAGACACAAAAGGTCATTGCAAAAGAGGCTGGCTGTTCACAGAGCTCTGTGTCCAAGCACATTAATAGAGAGGCGAAGGGAAGGAAAAGATGTGGTAGAAAAAAGTGTACAAGCAATAGGGATAACCGCACCCTGGAGAGGATTGTGAAACAAAACCCATTCAAAAATGTGGGGGAGATTCACAAAGAGTGGACTGCAGCTGGAGTCAGTGCTTCAAGAACCACTACGCACAGACGTATGCAAGACATGGGTTTCAGGGTCCATGTCAAGCCACTCTTGAACAACAGACAGCGTCAGAAGCGTCTCGTCTGGGCTAAAGACAAAAAGGACTGGACTGCTGCTGAGTGGTCCAAAGTTATGTTCTCTGATGAAAGTAAATTTTGCATTTCCTTTGGAATTCAGGGTCCCAGAGGCTGGAGGAAGAGAGGAGAGGCACAGAATCCACGTTGCTTGAGGTCCAGTGTAAAGTTTCCACAGTCAGTGATGGTTTGGGGTGCCATGTCATCTGCTGGTGTTGGTCCACTGTGTTTTCTGAGGTCCAAGGTCAACACAGCCTTGTACCAGGAAGTTTTAGAGCACTTCATGCTTCCTGCTGCTGACCAACTTTATGGAGATGCAGATTTCATTTTCCAACAGGACTTGGCACCTGCACACAGTGCCAAAGCTACCAGTACCTGGTTTAAGGACCATGGTATCCCTGTTCTTAATTGGCCAGCAAACTCGCCTGACCTTAACCCCATAGAAAATCTATGGGGTATTGTGAAGAGGAAGATGCGATATGCCAGACCCAACAATGCAGAAGAGCTGAAGGCCACTATCAGAGCAACCTGGGCTCTCATAACACCTGAGCAGTGCCACAGACTGATCGACTCCATGCCACGCCGCATTGCTGCAGTAATTCAGGCAAAAGGAGCCCCAACTAAGTAATTAGTGCTGTACATGCTCATACTTTTCATGTTCATACTTTTCAGTTGGCCAAGATTTCTAAAAATCCTTTCTTTGTATTGGTCTTAAGTAATATTCTAATTTTCTGAGATACTGAATTTGGGGTTTTCATTAGTTGTCACTTATAATCATCAAAATTAAAAGAAATAAACACTTGAAATATATCAGTCTGTGTGGAATGAATGTATACATTATACAAGTTTCACTTTTTGAATGGAATTAGTGAAATAAATCAACTTTTTGATGATATTCTAATTATATGACCAGCACCTGTATTATACTGTATATTTATACTTGAATATTTGGGACTATGAAAAGAGATTTGATTATGTTTGAGTTTTGAGTTATTTAATAATTCAAATCAAATCACGATGTGTATTATTAACCAATCAGATTTGTTGTTGCCGATTACAACGCGTAACTAAGGTTGCCTTGAGGGACGTAATTTCAGTTAGACACGAAGGCGTGAGCATGTAGCAAAAGAGAATTTATGAGTTTTTCAAAAACCCTAAAAATATTAAAGTTTCAAGGATGAGCGTGAGAAATTTTGGATCGCATTAATGTTCAGGACCTCGTGAGGGAGTTTATCAGCGTCACTCCAGAGCGCAAAGCCACGTTTGGAGTTCCAAAGTCTTCATAAGGTTAAATGCTGACTGTTATTTCGCATATATGACACCGTGTGCTTGTTAACTACTGTTACTGCCATGCAGAATATTTGTATAATATTTATTAGTCTTTCTGGTTGTTATTTGTGATATATTATGTGTTATCATCATAATCTTAAAAACAGCAGAGGGGTTTGCAGAATGTGGCCCATTCCTTAAGTCTGCTTTAGTGGTTGGCCTGGTTTAGCCAGTCGTTGCTGTATCTGTCACTTGCATTGAATCGGCTGTAGAGTAAAACTTTAGCGTTCTTATAGTCCATCTGCGCTCATCTCTCTCTCTCTCTCTCTCTCTCTCTCTCTCTCTCTGGTGGACTGTTTACCAAAGTTTGTAGAAATTTTGGGTGTTAATGAGGTAGTACGTGTTATACGAGAACAATGAAATTATGTTTACCTTTTAAACGTGTAAAAGAATAGTTTTGAATGAAGTGTGAATAGTTGCGTAACTTAAGAGAAATTTGTTATAATAAAGATTAATTTAAACATTTCTATGGTTGCTCCAATGTTTATAACATTTAGTTACATTGGCTATTTTGCTATCTATTTCTATGTGCTCGTCGTCGACATATTTACCATTTGCCCATTCATTTAACAGTTGTAAGAATTAAAGTTATCAAAGTTATTAAACTGATGCAGGGCTACTTGATGCACGCGTTGCACACATTCTGCCAAATCATGCACGCAGCACTGCCAATGCTTGCTTTTATGTTTGTGAATGTTATGTTTGTGTTGTGGGATCTGTGGGTTGTGGCTTAAAAGCGGAACATGGAAATATCATGGATGTACTGGAAAAAAAAAAAGTTTTAAACTTTTTTTTTTGTTCTTTTTTTGATATGAATCTTCCCCTTCTCCCAAAACAGCTTATAGCTACCTATTAAAATAGTTCAGTTTTGTATGTAATGGAAAAGTGATTAGGCTATGTTTTGTTTTGTTTTTCTTCATAAAGTTAATTTAGAAAATCCTTGGGAGCATTTTTTGTTCGTTAAATGTTTTTTTTTCTTTTAAGCAACGACTAAGCGGCCAGCATCAGAGTTGATCGCCTATGTTTGATTAATTTATCCTTATCAAATCATCACAACTTGACTAAAATAAAATCGATAGATAGGCCTATAAACAGTTCAAACATATCACAGTGTTAGTTTAAATGTTTAACCTATATAAATGTGCGCTGTTAGACGCATATCCAACAGTTTGTGTGGAGAGTGGAAGCTGAAGCGAGTTTTACAGGACACGGAGGCTCCAGCTTGGTCACTTGTATTTTTTTCTTACAGTAAAAACAACTTAAAATATGCCGTGTGATTTTTGCTCATAAAGGTAAGAGTAATATATCATTTGGAACTGTAAAGGGTCTACTATTATTTGTGTGCATTCACAATATCAACATTGTGCTTTTATAAAATAGGAAAACATGCGCTTTCTGCCGGTCTTGAACAAGAGCGCTTCAATGATGAACCGAAACTCGGCAACTCGAAACTGGCTCACAGATATGATAAATATATCTATAGAAAGCTTTAAATTACTACTTTAAAATGAAATAATTCAAAGCAAAAACTCTTCATTAGCCTATGTAATCCGTTAAGATGCATATATTTCTCTCTGCGCGTCCAATGAGGAGATGGCGAGTCATTTTTTCCGGTCACCGTCTAAAATATAAAAATAAGGCAAAGCCTAAAACAGGCCCGATTATAATTTGCGTTTTATTTTATAATTGTATTCAATAATAAAAAAAAAAGTATGTCAATCTCTGTCCTTGAAATTTAAAGGATTTGCTGCAATGCAATTTTGTCTGACTGATAGGCCTATGTGAATTATTTATTGGCCTATCTTTTTAATCCATGCAGCAAATGCTTTAAAAACAGCTTTAAAATTACTTTATTGCATTCCAGATGCTTTTAAAGAACTTTTCACTATACATTTTAAGGGTTTTTAAGCTTGAATGTAGCTTGAATATAAAACATTGTTATGAATTCATTGTAGCCTATTCCCATTTGTAAAATAGCTAATTGTTGTCTAACACGATCTCATGAAAGTGCGTAGGCTATAGCACAATTTTCTGTTTCTATTTGGCGTAATATTTATACGCAGAAATTGACTACCCCCCCCCCACACACACACACACACACAGCACCCCCTACATAAAACACCTTCCCGCGCCCCTGTAGATTATTCCAGAGTTTGGGCGCTAAATAGGAAAAGGATCTGCCGCCCACAGTTGATTTTGATATTCTAGGTATTATCAAATTGCCAGAGTTTTGAGAACGCAGCGGACGTGGAGGACTATAATGCGAAAAGATCTCACTCAAATATTGAGGTGCTAAACCATTCAGGGCTTTATAAGTAATTAGCAAGATTTTAAAATCTATATGATGTTTAATAGAGAGCCAGTGCAGTGTTGACAGAACCAGGCTAATGTGGTCATACTTCCTGGTTCTAGTAAGAACTCTATCTGCTGCATTTTGGACCAGCTGGAGTTTGTTTATTAAGCGTGCAGAACAACCACCCAATAAAGCATTACAATAATCTAGCCTCGAGGTCATGAACGCATGAATTAATGTTTCTGCATTTGACATTGAGAGCATAGGTCGCAATTTAGATATATTTTTGAGATGGAAAAATGCAGTTTTACAAATGCTAGAAATGTGGCTTTCGAAGGAGAGATTACTATCAAATAGCATGCCTAGGTTCCTAACAGATGACGAAGAATTGACAGAGCAGCCATCAAGTTTTAGACAGTGTTCTAGGTTATTACATGCGTAGGTTTTAGGTCCGATAATTAACACTTTATTAATAATAGTCAGAAGAGGATCTATGACTTCTGGAATCACCTCTTTTAGGAGCTTCGATGGAATAGGATCTAACATACATGTTGTTGGTTTAGATGATTTAACAAGTTTATACAATTCTTCCTCTCCTATAGTAGAGAATGAGTGGAATTGTTCCTCAGGGGATCTATAGTGCACTATCTGATGCGATACTGTAGCTGACGGCTGCATGGTTACAATTCTATATCTAATAGTATCGGTCTTGGAATTAAAGTAGTTCATAAAGTCATTACTGATGTGCTGTTGGGAAATGTCAATGCCTGTTGATGCTTTATCTTTTGTTAATTTAGCCACTGTATTGAATAAATACCTGGGGTTATGTTTGTTTTCTTCTAAAAGAGACAAAAAGTAATCAGATCTAGCCTTTTTTAAATGCTTTTCTGTAGGATAGAGTACTTTCCCATCATGCGATACGAAATACCTCTAGTTTTGTTTTCCTCCAGCTGCGCTCCATTTTCCGGGCTGCTCTCTTTAGGGTGCAAATGTGCTCATTATACCACGGTGTCAAACTGTTATCCTTAATCTTCCTTAAGCGTAAAGGAGCAACCGTATCTAAAGTGCTAGAAAAGAGAGAGTCTATAGTTTCTGTTACATCATCAAGTTTTTCTGCGCTGTTGGATATGCTGATGAATTGTGATAAATCAGGAAGATTACTTACAAAGCAGTCTTTTGTGTAGAAGTGATGGTTCTACAATACTTGTAACAAGGGCTAGAATTTACAGTTTTAGCTATATCGAGTTTACAAAAGACTGTATAATGATCTGAGATATCATCGCTTTGCTGCAGAATTTCAACACCATTAACATCAATTCCATGTGACAGTATTAAATCTAGAGTATGATTTCGACAATGAGTAGGACCTGACAAAACCAAAACAAAAGAGGAAAATGTCTGTGGAACAAAAGAAGGCTTACACCGTGTCTACACCGGATGTGACAGTTGTCGTGTAGCGGCGCGCCACATCCAGTGTAGAGAGCATCACTGATTATAATGAGTTTTGCTTTGTTTCACAAAACTAATCGTAGCCTGGGATGCGTACGTATGTGCGGGGCGGAGCTATCAAAATAGGGACGAGACCCTTTTGGGGTAGGGGCGTGTTTGTTTTGGTGATTTGAAATATCAATGTTGGCTACCAGAAATCACTTACCCCACCTTTAACTCTCAATTGTAGATAAACACAATTTGACTTGTTTTAATACATTGATTATTTATATATATATATATATATATATATATTTAGGGGGAAGTCGTGGCCTAATGGTTAGAGAGTCAGACTCATAATCCAAAAGGTTGCGAGTTCGAGTCTTGGGCCGGCAGGAATTGTAGGTGGGGGAAGTGAATGACCAGCACTCTCTCCACCTTCAATACCACGACTGAGGTGCCCTTGAGCAAGGCACCGAACCGAACCCCCAACTGCTCCCCAGGCGCCGCAGCATAAATGGCTGCCCACTGCTCCGGGTGCGTGTTCATGGTGTGTGTGTGTGTTCACTGCTGTGTGTGTGTGTGCACTTTGGATGGGTAAAGCAGAGCACGAATTCCGAGTATGGGTCACCATACTTGGCTGTATGTCACGTCACTTTCACTTTCATGTTACATATTGCAATGGCTTTTACTTCTATCAGAAAGACTCAGATGGAAGGTAAATGTTTACATGGTCTTCCAAGATGGTGCTGCTATGTTCGGCCGCCGTCCAGGTCGCTCCGCTAAGACTGTGCTTTTATTTACTTTTTTACTTACTTTGGATTTCTCTTTTTACACACATAACGTCTGCACTGATCACCTACGACAAAAGTACACTCTTGGACATTGGAAACCGCTTCACTAACCTGGTTCAGGACACTTCACCACTATCACCAAATCCGAATCCATCGTGGCCTCTTGAGATTCTTCGGAACGCGGAGAACAAAGACCACAGGAGACGGAACAAGAAACACCGTGGAAATAGCGCGGGTATTCACAACAGACTGAGGAAAAGGGCTCACAGTCCTCCTTTACTGGGCATTCTGCTCGCTAATGTCCAATCCTTGGAGAATAAGATGGACGATCTTAGAGCCAGGATAAGTTTCCAACGGGACATAAGGGACTGTAACATCATCTGTTTGACTGAAACATGGCTCACGCCCTCGGTTCTGGACAATGCTGTAACGCCGTCTGACAACTTTTCTGTTTTACGGATGGACAGAACAGCGGAGGCCGGTAAATCCAAAGGTGGAGGAGTGTGTTTCATGACTAACAAGAAATGGTGTGACCCCAGGAATATCTCCTCTCTGTCGCGATCCTGCTCGCCTCATCTGGAACATCTATCCATCATTTGCCGCCCATTCTATCTACCCCATGAGTTCTCCGCGGTCATCGCTACCGCTGCTTACATTCCACCTCAGGCTTGGCTTTGTCTAAACTTCACGATGTGATCAGCGGCTACATTAACAAACATCCTGACGCTGCTTTTATCATAGCGGGGGATTTTAACAAAGCTAACCTCAAGCAGGTCATGCCGAACTTTCACCAGCATGTATCCTGTCCAACTAGAGGACCGAATACACTGGATCATTGCTACTCTCAGTTTAAGAATGCCTACAAAGCCCGCTCACTTCCGGCTTTTGGCAAATCGGACCACGCCGCCATTTTCCTCACACCGGAATATAAACAAAGGCTCGCACAGGAACCCCCGGTGAAGAGGGAAGTGACGCGTTGGTCCTCCCACTCGGAAGCTATGCTGCAGGCGGCCCTTGATGACGTCGACTGGGACATGTTCAGGGCGAGCTCATCTGACGTCAGCGAGTTCACGGATGTAGCAGTGAGCTTTGTAAACACACTTACCGAACAAGCTACCGAAACGATAACTGTAAGGACCTTCCCTAATCAGAAACCGTGGGTGGACAGAACAATCCGTGATGCGGTTAACAAACGCACTGCCGCATACAGCGAGGCTCTTTTGTCTGGGAATATGAGCGTGTATAAAGCATCGTATTATGCTCTCAGACGAGCAGTAAGTGCCGCCAAACATCGATACAAAGAGAGAATTGAGTCTCATTTTCAGCTCAATGACTCTCGACGCATGTGGCAGGGACTAAGGACCATCTGTGCCTTTGGAAACAAATCCTCCGCGGAGGTGAGAGCAGATCCGTTACTGGCCGACGAATTAAACACCTACGGCCGCTTTGAATGCAATGGCGGCAGCGCGGCTCTGCCGAGCAGCGCGTCAGGAAGCAGCAGGCAGAGAAGCGAGAATCATGTGATCACCGTGTCGGAGGACGAGGTTCGGAGGGCACTAAAGAGAGTGAACATCAGGAAAGCGGCTGGACCTGACGGGATTACTGGCCGTGTTCTGAGATCATGCGCTGATCAGCTTGCTTGCTGGTTTGTTCACTTCTATCTTCAATGAGTCCCTTGCTACCTCTGTAGTTCCCACCTCCTTTAAAAAATCCATCATCATCCCTGTGCCTAAGAACAATAAACCCTCTTGCCTGAATGACTATCGACCAGTGGCCCTCACATCTATAGTCATGAAGGTTTTTGAGAGACTTGTTAAGAGCCACATTAGCTCATCCATCCCTGTCACTTTGGACCCTCTTCAGTTTGCATATCGTCCCAATAGATCAACTGATGATGTCATCTCTCACATTCTCCACTCCTCCCTCACACACATTGACAGCAGCAATGGGAACTATGCAAGGCTGCTATTCATAGACTATAGCTCAGCTTTCAACACCATAGTCCCCATCAAGCTGACTAATAAACTCACAGGCCTCGGCCTAAACACTTCACTCTGCGACTGGATTCAAGATTTCCTCACTGGCAGACCTCAAGTGGTGAAGGTAGGCCAGTACACCTCAAACTCCATCACCCTGAACATAGGAGCCCCGCAGGGTTGTGTCCTGAGTCCCCTGCTCTACTCTCTCTACACACATGACTGCGTGACTCTCACAGATCCACATCTATTATCAAATTTGCTGATGATACTGTGGTTCTGGGCCTCATTTCCAACAATGATGAGACCGCATACTTGGATGAGGTGGAGAGACTTACATCATGGTGCCAGGACAACTGTCTCTCTCTGAATGTGAGCAAAACTAAAGAGCTGATTGTGGACTTCAGAAAGAGACACCTGCTGCCCTACACTCCTCTTATGATCAGTGGGACCCCTTTGGAGAGAGTAAGCAGCTTCAAGTACCTCGGTGTAAACATCTCCGAGGACCTGACTTGGACTACACACATTCAAACACAGGTTAAGAAAGCCAGGCAAACTGTACCATCTGCGACAGCTGAGGAAATTCAGGATCTCTCCAACAATCCTGAAAACTTTCTATTCTGGGACCATAGAAAGTGCATCTCAGTGTGGTATGGAAACAGCTCCAGCCAAAACTGCAAGGCCTTGCAGAGAGTTGTGCGCTTAGCTGAGCGTATCTCTGGGTCTGCTCTCCCCTCTCTGCAGGACATCTACCTCAAACGCTGCAGATGCAGAGCTGTCAAAATCACCAAGGACTCAAATCACCCTGGAAACCGTCTATTCACTCTGCTGCCATCTGGTAAGCGCTTCCGCAGCCTGATGGCTAAAACCGAGAGACTTAGGAGGAGTTTCTTCCCCCAGGCCATCAGGCTCCTGAACTCAAACTCAGCCTCTTACATCATCATGACTTCACTTACTAATCACTCACAATCAGTAATATATTCACACTCATTATTATCTACCTCATACTGACAGTGTCATTTGCACACAACACTTTCTGTGTCTTGATATCTTATTATCTTATTTTTTATATTTATTCTTTTTGTGATTGCTGCTTCATGTCAACCATGTTCAACCTGTTTGCACATTCCTCTCTCGTACAGTCATGCTTATCTTAATATTTAATTCTACAGCATACTGTCATGCACATTCTTTTATACTTTATATTTTATATTCTGTGCTTTATATTGTCACAAATCCTGGCCATGAACTTCTGTCCCTTCACCACTAGAGGTCACTCACCCATCACATGGACTTTCACACCACACAGTTACAGATCACTCATAGACTGCATTTCCCATCATCCACTGCACCAACACAGCTGTTCACACTGATCACGCTTGCACCTGTTCACCATCTCACAATCACCATCACCCAATCACACACACTACATAAGCCCTGGACTTTCTCCTACTCACTGCCGAGTATTGTTTAGCCTAGCTACCTTACAAAGCGTTTCCCAGTATTCCCAGTTAGATTTCCTGTGTTCTGATTCCTGCCCGTGCTCCTGGATTATTCTCTGCCTAGCCCTCTGGATAAAGTTTGCCGATCGCCGACCCATGCTGTTCTAAGGACTACTCTTGTGTCTTGCCCATGCCATACCTGTTTGCTGTCTTCTGACCTTGCCTGAATATGACCATGTTTTGTAATAAAAAGCTTGCAAATGGATCCGCTTGCTTCACGTCTTGTTCGCCTCGTCACAGAATACTCGGCCCACTAGGATCCAGCAGCTTCTCAGACGGTCATTCAGCAGGTATGGACATGACAAGAATACTGTTTGCTCTTAAACAAGGTCCTCGATCACTGGAGCAACATATCAGAGTTTTTAGCCATCGCCAACTATTCAGATTTGCCGGACATTACTCTGATTGAGATTTTTTGCGATGGCATTCATCAACCACTGAGATCGGAGTTTAGACGCGAGGGTACGCGTGCTTCACTCGCTCAGTTTTTGGACTATGCCTTACTGACTGTTGGTTCAACGTTCACTGTGGGAGTCGCGGAGGAACGAGACACCGCACCCAATTGTGTGAACACAGCCACGCTAGAGCACGCTCACAAAATGGCGGCCACAACAACACCCCGTAGCGTCATTGCTGCCAGTCACAAACCAAGTCAAGTCCCAGCTGATGTCAAAGAGCCAAGTCAAGTCCCAGCTGATGTTAAAGAGCCAAGTCAAGTCCCAGCTGATGTTAAAGAGCCAAGTCAAGTCCCAGCTGATGTTAAAGAGCCAAGTCAAGTCCCAGCTGATGTTAAAGAGCCAAGTCAAGTCCCAGCTGATGTTAAAAAGTCAAGCCAAGCCACAGTTGATCGTCACGAGTCAAGCCGAGCCACAGTTGATCGTCACGAGTCAAGCCAAGCCACAGTTGATCGTCACGAGTCAAGCCAAGCCACAGTTGATCGTCACGAGTCAAGCCAAGCCACAGTTGATCGTCACGAGTCAAGCCGAGCCACAGTTGATCGTCACGAGTCAAGCCAAGCCACAGTTGATCGTCACGAGTCAAGCCAAGCCACAGTTGATCATCATGAATTAACCCTTCCCTCAGCTCATCAGCCAGAACCACAACACGCCGCAGTTCATCAGCCAGAGCCACAACACGCCTCAGCTCATCAGCCAGAGCTACAACACGTCTCAGCTCTCCAGCCAGAGTCAGACCACGTCACAGCTGACCAGCCAGAGTCAGACCACGTCACAGCTGACCAGCCAGAGTCAGACCACGTCACAGCTGACCAGCCAGAGTCAGACCACGTCACAGCTGACCAGCCAGAGTCAGACCACGTCACAGCTGACCAGCCAGAGTCCGACCACGTCACAGCTCTTCAACCAGAGTCCGACCACGTCACAGCTGACCAGCCAGAGTCAGACCACGTCACAGCTCTTCAACCAGAGTCTCTTCACGTCTCCGCTGAACAGCCAGAGCCACACCAAGCCACTGTGGATCATCATGAGCTCACCCAACTCACAGCTCTTCAGCCAGAATCACTCCGCCTCACGGCTCATCAGCCAGCATCACCCAACATCAAAGCTTTTCAGTCCGAGCCTCGCCACGGCACAGCGGAACTGCCAGGGTCTGTCACCCCCAGAGATATATGGTCAGTCCCTCGAGTTCCCGGTCTGATATCCAGCGTGAGGAATGCACCACTGGTGTCAGTACGAACAGCTGGTATCCCTAAACCAGTTCCTATTCCCTTGAGTCCCTATGATCCAGAACTGATTTCCCCGTCTGACGCACTTCCCCTGATGGGGATCGCCTTTTGGTGCGTTTGGGCTGCGTACACCACCACTGAACTGTCCGAGGTGGCGAGGTCCACTGTAATGTCTCCAGAGGTGGCGGCTGATGCTGCAGAACCTCAGGGGGTAGTAGCACTCACTGCAGCTTCTTCAGAGGTGGCGGCACATGCTGCAGAACCTCCCCAAGCGGTGGTGCTCGCCTCAGCCCCATGTAGGGTGGTGGCGCCCAGCAATGTACTCTCAGCCTGGCAGGTTACATTCAAAGAGACTGTCACTGAACTCCACCTGCCTCCTGATGTTACCACCGTAGAACCTCCAGAGGTGGCGGCGTTAGCTGCAGAACCTCCAGAGGTGTCAGTGGTATCCTCCTCTGAATCCTTGTCCTGTCCAGTCACGGCTATGGAGGCTGTCTGTGAATCCTCAGCCTGTCCTGTCACGGCTAAGGAGGCCGCCTGCGAATCCTCAGCCTGCCCTGTCACGGCCAAGAAGGCCGTCTGTGAACTCTCGCCCTGTCCTGTCACGGCTAGGAAGGCCGTCTGTGAACTCTCACCCTGTCCTGTCACGGCTATGGAGGCCATCTGTGAGCTCTCACCCTGTCCTGTCACGGCTAGGAAGGCCGTCTGTGAGCCCTCACCCTGTCCTGTCACGGCTATGGAGGCCGTCGGTGAGCTCTCACCCTGTCCTGTCACGGCTATGGAGGCCGTCTGTGAGCTCTCGCCCTGTCCTGTCATGGCTAGGAAGGCCACCTGTGAACTCTCGCCCTGTCCTGTCACGGCTAGGAAGGCCGTCTGTGAGCTTTCGCCCTGTCCTGTCACGGCTAAGGAGGCCGTCTGTGAACTCTTGCCCTGTCCTGTCACGACTAAGGAGGCCGTCTATGAACTCTCGCTCTGTCCTGTCAAGGCTATGGAAGCCATCTGCAATCCCCTGTCCTGCCAAGTCACGGCTAGGGAGGCCGCCTGTGATTCCCCGTCCTGCCCTGTCATGGCTATGAAAACCGACGAGGATTTCCTGTCAAGCCTTGCCACGGCCCCTGACACCATGAAGGCTCTCCCTGTGTTGTCTGTCTCTGTTCTCCCAGTGTTGTCTGTCTCTGCTCTCCCTGTGTTGTTTGTCCTTGTTCTCCTCTGGTTCCAGATTCTGTCATGGCTACTTGCCCAGTCTGCTTCCCTGCGGTGGTCTCTGGTCCCGTCTGTTCCGCCCTGGTGGGTTCTGTTCCCGTCTGCTCCGCTCTGGGGGGGCTCTGTTCCCGTCTGTTCCGCCCTGGGGGGCTCTGTTCCCGTCTGCTCTGCCCTGGGGGGCTCTGGTCCCGTCTGCTCCGCCCTGGAGGGCTTCAGGTCCGTCTGCTCCGCTCTGGTGGGCTCCAGGTTCGTCCGCTCCGCCCTGGCTTCCAGCCCTGCTGCATTCCACAGCCTCGCCACTCGCACATGGACCTGGCCCTCCTGCCCTTCCCCTGTTCCGCCTCCGCTCCACCACCCTCCTGGATTCGGTAATGTGTGGAGTGTCTGGAAGCCGCTCCTTGGGGGGGGCTATGTCACAAATCCTGGCCATGAACTTCTGTCCCTTCACCACTAGAGGTCACTCACCCATCACATGGACTTTCACACCACACAGTTACAGATCACTCATAGACTGCATTTCCCATCATCCACTGCACCAACACAGCTGTTCACACTGATCACGCTTGCACCTGTTCACCATCTCACAATCACCATCACCCAATCACACACACACACACACACTACATAAGCCCTGGACTTTCTCCTACTCACTGCCGAGTATTGTTTAGCCTAGCTACCTTACAAAGCGTTTCCCAGTATTCCCAGTTAGATTTCCTGTGTTCTGATTCCTGCCCGTGCTCCTGGATTATTCTCTCTGCCTAGCCCTCTGGATAAAGTTCGCCGATCGCCGACCCACGCTGTTCTAAGGACTACTCTTGTGTCTTGCCCATGCCATACCTGTTTGCTGTCTTCTGACCTTGCCTGAATATGACCATGTTTTGTAATAAAAAGCTTGCAAATGGATCCGCTTGCTTCACGTCTTGTTCGCCTCGTCACATATATCTTATTCATTTTATTTTATGCATACTTCCCTTGTGTTGTATTCTACAATATTTGCACTGTCCATGGAGCGGACCTGACTCACATTTCACTGCTGGTTATATCTCTGTATAGTCGTGTATGTGACAAATAAAAACTTGAACTTGAACATGGTATTTATTTCATAAAGTGTTAACAGATGGTGGTGAGGTACGATAATTCATGTATAGTTGTATAGAAAAGTTATTTGGCATAGGCCCTGTCATTTCTCCAAATCCTGGGATGCAGATTTAGCTGATCCTGCCTGAAAATGAGGGTGGGGGTGGAGCCTACCCAGCCTAGTGGTGGTGGGGAGGATGAAGGGGAACGTCAGCATCATCAACTGTGAAAAATGAAACAGAGTTCAGTGCTTATATACTCAAGTTGTCAAGCAGTGATTGGCCAGACCTGTTAGTATGCATGGATGACGTAGCATTGGAGTCCTACGGACAGAACTTGTGCTGAAGTTTTCACTTCTTGTCCTTTCATAAACACACCATCACTTTTTTTTCTGATTGTAGACACATGAAAAAAAAGATTTCTGCAGCTTGTAGAGTTTTAAAGAGGTCATCCTTGGGTTCTTTCTCACCTCTTTCAGGATTGCCTGCTCTTAGAGTGCAGGATGGGTTAGGGTTAGTTATCTTTGCAGGATGTCCACTCCTTGCAACACTCCAGATTGTTCTACATTTGTTGACAGGGTCTAATACCCATATTGTTAGCAGTGCTTTTGTAGCCTGTTTCAGCTTTGTGCATCTCTGTAATGTGTTTTAAGCTATTGGAATATAGGCATGGCTCACACTAACCAATCTTTTTGTGAGATGACCAGGTCTGTCAATAATCAGGCTTTGTATGCCTTTATTTAAACAACAGGGCATCTGTGTGATGCACACATCCCGTCTCATCTACTTAATTGAATTCAGTTAGCTTTTAGAGAAGTCATAACACAGAGATTTACTTTTTCCAGCCTGGCTTGTCAATGTTTTCAATAAAATTTAAAGTAAAACTGTTTGTGTGTTCTTGGTTCAGTCAGATTATGTCTATAATTGTGATTTACAGTAGATGAAGATCAGATCACATTTTATGAGTAATCAACACAAAAATTCAGATTTCATTTAATTTCATTAGCTGTGATTCTGAGAGTTTGGTGTGCAACCTGCTTCAAGTGCAGTGAACAGTAAAACTGATTGCAATACCAACTTTTTTGTTTTTATTATTAAATAATAGATTAAAATAAGATGATAAAGAACAATTTGCAACATCAAACATCATAACTTCTTAAATAACTTTAAGAGCGGATGACACTGGAAGCATTTGTAATGATTTTACTTTTATCCATTACTTTAATTTTAGTTTTAAACTGAATCTTAAGATTTGGTATTGATATGATCAATTGATATTAATCAAAACGTCCAAATTATACCTTACTTAACAATCGTCCAGCGAGTTGTTAGATTTCAGTATGTCTGAGAAATTCTGTTTATTCTCGTGGCCACGATATAATAATACAGAATTATTTAAATAACCTTATGACAGTTATGAGCATAGGTAACGTAATCTGGGCAAAGTTTGATTTGAATATTTCACAACAAAACACAGAACACTTCTCTACAAATCAAGTTTATTTGCTATCTTACTAAAATACATGAACTAAGCTAAATAACATAAAACAAAATACATACATACACAAACATAGGCAATGAATTGTTGCAATTGAGAATGATTAAAATATAGCACTGTTCTGCTATTTCCACACGATTTTACCCGTGTCGATCATCAAGAGGAGAACTATTATCCTTACTTTAGAGATAGATACGACACGATTCAGCGGAATAGAGGTTGTTTGATACTTGCTTTTAAGTAGAAATGATCGCTGATCTGTGGCTCGAGGGAATTCCGCGTGTCGTTGCATGACGTCACTCTGGGGATGCCCTTCTGTTGGTTTGGCTGCTCGGTGTTGTTTGACGCTGTTGAGTTCTTCCTTGAGTTCCGTAGTAAATTATCTGCTTAGTTATTTTGTCACATGAAGAAAATATCCTGGCAGATTTCTATATGTGTTATAATCATACATTATGGGATAAGGGTAATTTTCATTCACACCAAATTATTGCCACTGAAATGAGCTTTCATTAAAACCCAAACAGCAGATATCTGGCATTCTCCAAAGTACATATCTCAGTTATACGTATATATTACATGGCTACGGCATAGATTAAACTATCCTAAATTCTAAATAATCACACCACGCATGTGAAATTAAACAATAGTGATCGGGAAAATTAGACATCAAAAGATTCCAGCAATACCATAGATTCCAATAACATAGCAAGCTTATAAATTACATAAAATACACATTGATATATTTTGTAAAATATATTGTATATATTGCTTTTGATAACAGCAACAGGTATTAATTGTCTTTTGAAACACTTTATAAAAGTTTTGAGTCCTTTTAGCAAGGTCCAAGACCAGAAACGAGCTGTGGAATGTGGGAGAAACGGGAGGTCAGGAAAGTCACTGTCCAGGTCATAAGAATGTCACGTTTGTGGAGATCTGGTCTTTCTTAGCTGAACGTCTGTCGTAAAAACATCTTTTCTCGTTGATAAAAATCATTGAATTATTGCGTTGACGGTCATCCTGAACATATCCAGATCCAAAGAGTTCTTTTGTAGATACAACGTTCTTTGTACTGTTGTTCATTCTTACTTTATTTATGGTACCGGTCGGTACCAACATGGAAGGTTCTGTTCTTTAACGACATCCAGATGTTCTTCTCAAATTTCTCCTGGTTTTATGGGTCTCCTGAGTTAAGGAGGTTTTATGGCAGGAAATCGGAACTCAGGTATGTATCGTTGCACTTAGTGTGTGTGTGTGTGTGTTCTTTCCTCCACAAAGGCATTACACATTGCACATTCAAGTTTAAAATGGCTGTACCCTTTTATATGACAAATAGTGTGGAAACACAGTGAAAATAAAAACAGACTCGTTTTCATGGGTCTAGTTTCAGATCTTCTCTTATGGAGTAGACCTGGCAATCTATTTTCTATTTATTTCTACTTTCTATCTATATGTAAAGTTTATGTAATCCTTATCCTATTACATTTCAATCAACAGGTTCAGGAAGGGTCATGTTAGACTGACGTTCTGCTGATGCTACATGTTGTCTCTGCTGCTCACTTGGCTGACAGCATGTCATTTTGGAGGGTTTCCTACTGATACTGACCCCACAGCTTTGTTTTTTGTGACACTGCTGGGCCTGATACCAAACAATGCTACAGTAATGAAATGTATCCCGTTTGAAGTATTCAGAAGGCAGGGTTATTATAAAAACTAAAACCATAAGAAAACATTATCATTATTTGAAATTAAATAAACTTAAGCTGAAATAAAACAAAATATAAAAAAACAAGTCAATACTTATTATTTTTTCTTTCTCATTTTCACTGGGCCATGTTCTTTGTACATGGACTACTGCGTTATCTAGATTTAGTTGTTGACGATTTGAATCCTGTTTTGTTCCATTCTTTGAATCTCATCTCAGAGTTGTTGTCATAGCAACAAATCTATAAGCTTGTGCTCGGGAGCAGGTTAATTTCACATAAACAGTATTAGATGGCAGCCTTTTAAGCAGGAGTGATGCAGGAAGTCTGTCCCAGTCACAGCTCTTTTTTTTTTACATAAATACCCTTTTCAAGCAGGGACAAAAATAATTTAAAATTATTAACCGAAACAGGTGCATGCTAATCAGAAAACATGGCAAAGGGAACTAATAAGCACAGGCACAGGCAAAACACACAATGACAATGAAACAGAACTACAAAGAACATTACTGTAAAAGTATATTAATTACATTGTGAAAATTTGGAAATAATATGTAAATAAATTAACATGCATTTGGTAACATTCTGTGCACCAGTTATTCATTATTTTCAAATTTGCACAACAAACATTTTTGGTAGAGATTATTGTTATCAACAATTTTTTTTTTTTTTTTTTTTTCCACAAACAACACAACATAATATCCAAAATAAAACAAAACAAAACAGCAGACACATACTCAACATCTCAAGGTTCAATCAAAAGGGAGGGAGAGAGGGAAGGACAACAAGAACACAAAAGTTACTCCTTTAAATAGTCACGTATATTCAGCAAAAAACACTGCCAAGCCTCAATGGTTGAAGGCCTGGCCCCACCGACTCACGCCGTTGTACATTCACATGAGACAATTTGCAGGAGGCTACGGATCCAATATGCCTCTCTACACATGTGTGGTGTAAACCAGTTCTGAATTATTGTCTTCTTCACAGCTGTAAAACCAGCAAACAACATTCTCTTTTGCATTGAACTAATACAGAGACCAGAATCATCATTAAGAAGACATAAACTTGGGTTAACAGACCAATCAGTTCTCAGTAATGATGACAAAACCAGGTTTACATGTGTCCATAGACTGATGACGACAGGACATTCCCAAAACATATGCAGAAAAGTGCCCGATGATGTAGTGTTACATATATGGCAGTTCAAATTTGACTGCAGTTTCATTTTAAATCTTTTGTAAGGAGTTATGTATGCTCTATGAATGACTTTGAAGCGAATAAGACGATGAGCCAGATTTTTAGATGTTAAGCTGAGATTAGACCACACTCTCTCCCAGTCGACAGATAAATTAAGATCAGATAATTCCCTATTCCAAATAGTTTTAATAGAAAGAGGTTTTGTAATACAATCAATAATTTTAGTATATATTAAGGAAACTGATGGCCGACCAGCAGATGGTGCAATCCAGTCCCGCATAGGATGAGAGGAAATGGAAGAAGACCAAGGAACGCCATACGCTTTGAGAGCAGAACGTAATTGAAGAAAAACTAAATATGCAGATGCTGGTAGACAAAATTTGGCTCTCAATGCCTGAAATGAACAGAGGCCCTGGTTATCATACATATCACCGCACGTGTTCACACCTAAAGAGGACCAAGAGGGTTGGACAAATGGACGATTTCCACATACAAAGTTAGAATTGTGCCATAAACGTGTACTGTTACAGAATTTGAAGGGTCCACCTATCCGACGTTCAACCGTTTTCCAGATTTTAATAGAGTTAGCCACAACCGGACCAAATTTATAATTATCCCCTTTTTTTCCTGTGCCAGTAAATAAAATATCTTGAAGTCTATTTGGTATAACCTTGTCAGCTTCAATCACCCTCCATGAAACTGTAGATTGAGGATCAACCCAATTATGAAGGGCCTTAAGCTGGAACGACCAATAATATAATTCAAAATTTGGTACAGCCAGTCCTCCTGCGCTATTAGGATGTTGTAATGTGGTAAGTTTAATTCTGTGACATTTATCATTCCAAATAAACTTAGAAATTATGGAGTTGATCTCCTTAAAGTAACCTGGAGGGGGAGAAAGTGGTAGCATAGAGAAAAAAAATTAAATCGAGGTAACAAATTCATCTTAACAGTGGAGATTCTTCCTTGGAGAGAGACTTTACGATTCTTCCATCTTTGAATGTCATTTTTGACCTTAACTAAAATGTTATTAAAATTGTCTCTGGCAATCTTATGAATGTTTTTATATATGGTAATGCCCAAATAGATGAAAGATTCCTTAATAGAAAAATTAACCTTAACATTGTTAATTGGCATTAAAGCAGATTTGCTCCAATTTATTTTATATCCTGATAGGCTACTAAAATTATCAAATTCCTTAATTACACTAGAGACTGAAACATCAAAGTGGTCTAAATATAGAATAATATCATCAGCGTATAATGAAATACAATGAGTATGGTCATGAATCTTAAACGATACTTCAGATTTCCTGATGGCTTGTGCTAAGGGTTCGAGAGATAGACAAAACAATAAGGGGGAAAGTGGACACCCCTGCCTCGTTCCCCGCTGTAAAGGGAATGAGGGGGAAATAATATTACCAGTTATGACTGATGCTGCAGGTGAGTGGTATAATGTCTTAATCATAGAAACAAAGTGTTCACCGAAGCCGAAACATTGCAGAACTGCCCACATATAATTCCACTCTAGCCTGTCAAAGGCTTTATCTGCATCAAGTGAAAAGACCGCACAAGGTGTTGGGTGGGAGTCCGCAAAGTCAAGAATATGAAGGAGTCGATGCATATTGTCAGATGCATTGCGCCCCTTGATGAAACCAGTTTGGTCCTCCTTGATCAGACTGTGAATTACCTTCTCCAAACGAGAAGCAAAAACTTTAGCATAGATTTTTAGATCACATGGGATAAGCGAAATCGGTCTGTAGCTGGAACAATCTAATGGATCTTTCCCTTTTTTAAGAAGTAATGAAATCAGTGATGTTTTTTGATCTCTATGAAATACCCCATGTTCAATTGCAAACTTAAATGAGTTAAGCATAAGTATCCCTACCAAATCCCAAATTTCTAAATATAATTCAGGGGGAGACCATCTAGACCCGGCGATTTGCCCTTTTGAAGGCTTTTTAGAGAGACGTGAAGTTCCTCCAAACTTAATGGGGCCTCCAAAGATTCTTTATCCATCTGGGAGATCCGAGGCAGTTCCAAATTATCTAAATACTGCTTACAAATTGGTTCATCAAAATCTGTTTCGGCTTTATACAGATTTGTGTAAAAACCTTTAAATATGTCATTAATTGCCACAGGGTTCGTGGTGACCTGATCATCCGATGATTTTATTGCGCTAATATATGCCTTAGACTCGCATTCTTTCAACCTAAGGGCCAATAAATGACTAGGTCTCTCTGATTCAAAATAATATTTTTGTCTAGTCCTATGTAAAATAAATTCTGCCTTTGAGTGTGAAAGTAAATCATATTCTTCTTTTAAAGAGGACAGCTGTGTAGCCTGTTGCTCAGTAAAATGTTGTTTGTGTAGGTTTTGTAATGATTGGATTTTATTTTCTAATTGTGTAAACTGGTGAGTTTTCGCTTTGGCAAGAGTAGAAGAGAAAGATATACAGAAACCTCGTATAGCACACTTAGTCGTTTCCCACAGTATTTGAGGATCCACATCAGAGGGCATATTAATTTCAAGAAATTCCTTAATATATTCTTTTAGAGAGGTAATAAAAGTCTGATTACTTAATAATGATATGTTAAAGCGCCATCTAGGGGACTTGGCTTTGACATCGGAAAGAGGAACACTGCACAACATAGCAGAATGATCAGATAATAAAATTGGTAATATAGATATAGAGGAATTAAATGAAATTAAAGATGGGCTGAGAAATATGTAGTCTATCCTAGAGAAAGTCTTGTGTCTATTAGAAAAAAAAGTGAAGTCCTTAGCTTTAGTATTCTGAATTCTCCATAAATCGATTAAGTTGAGCTCAGTGATAAATTTATTCAATAATTTAGAGGATGGATTGGCTGTTGTATCAGATTGAGATTTATCTAAAGCAGGATTTATGACAGCATTAAAATCACCACCCACCACTAGAGGGCAATCAATCTCCTCAAGTAAAGTTTTGGAAATCTGTGTAAGGAATGCACTGTCTGTCTCATTCGGACCATAAATAGAGACCAATGCTAACCTATTATTATATATTTTGCATCGGATAAAAACAAATCTACCCTTCTCATCACTAACAAGGTGTTCAATTGTTAAATTTAACTTCCTGTTAACAAGGATAAGCACCCCCCTTAGTTTTATTTTGAGTGCAGGAAAAAGCTATTAATTTGTAATACTTATTCTGGAAACGTGCCACGTCAGATTGTTTTAAATGTGTCTCTTGTATTAAGGCACAGGAGATAGATTTACGGTGTAAATATTCTAACACACGGGTTCTTTTAACAGCAGAATTTAAACCATTCACATTCAGTGATAAAATATTTAAAGTATGCATTGAATATTCATAATCCCAAGATTGTACTCAATAAATGCAAAAAAAAACAAAAAACAGAAGCACTTCCATTCCGTAAATAACACGTAAACACTGATGTGCATTTTAGATACCAAACCTCCTATATGAAAAATCCCTTTAGAAATAAGGTAAAATAGATAAAAGTATAAATGTCTGCTGTAAAAAACAAAAACAACATAAAAATGTGAACAACCGACAACCATAAACAAAGAACAACTCAGACCGCACATTACCGAGAACATAGGTCTGACTGAGCAACAAAAAACAGTGATAGGTCGTGACCGATCCACTCCAACGCAAGACATGTCTCCCGAAAGGCTCACACAGCCAAAAAAAAATATTTTTTTATTAATTAAACCTATTCTCCATTAGTCGCCTCCAAAACAGAAAAATGGAGTGTCAGTCTTACCAGCAAAGAGATCGTTGTACCGGATAAATAAGGACAATATCCCAGTATAAGAGAAGAAAACGCAAACAATAGGTTTAGCAAGCATCCATGTTCATCCTGCTATCATCCCCTTCTGGGCAGCTAGGGCCAAGTCCATCCCGGCCGTCACGCCCCTCCCGTCGAACTGGAGAAACAGCGGTAGCTGCTCCCCCGTCGTCCCCCCGCAGAGCTGCGGCATACGACTTCTGCTGAGACATGGAACTGATAAAATCCTCCGCTTTCTGAGGGGAATCGTAGCTTCTCTGTTCCCCTTTGTGCCGTAGCTTAATCACCGCTGGATAGATGAGGAAGGGCTGGAGACCAAGTGCTGTCATCTTCTTCAAAACCGGACCAAATGCCTTTCTCCTGATCGCTGTAGCCGGACTAAAGTCAGGAAAAAACAGCAGTGTGACATTGTTCTGTGCACACTTCACCGGATACGCCTGCTGAGCACCTTTCAGGATATCTGATCTGTCATGCCATCTCAGTACATGGAAGATGAGAGTGCGCGGCCAATCGGAGCCCCTCCCTCCGTCATACACGCGATGCGCCCGATCAATCTCAATGTCACGGCCCCTCAAGGAAGGAATCCACTTTGAAAGATTAGCTCGGAGGAAACCAGCTGCATCCGGACCCTCCATCCCTTCTGGGAGTCCCACCAGTCTAACATTGTTCCGTCTGCACCTGTCCTCCATATCTGTCATCTTCTCGGTGAGTCGCTCCAGCTGATCCTTTAAATCCGTAACTGTTCTCTTATCTGCACGCGCCGCTGCCTGAACAGAATCAACGCGGTCACGTGTCTGCTTCGTCTTGGTAACTATGGCCTCAAACTCCTCTCTTAGCTCTTTAACAGACTTGTTGGTCGCTTGTATGTCCTCACGCAGTTCACGCAATGCTGGAATCAGCACAGAGTCCATCGCATCTCTTACTGCTGAGTTCACAACCGAATTCAAAGTGCTTTGGTGTTCTTTAAATGCTAGTTCAATGCGGCTAGCAATAGCACTGTCCAGGTCTTCACTGGAGATGGCTGAATCTCTGAATTTTTTCTTCATTGGCGATTGCTCAATCTCTCTTTTCCGATCTCCTTTGTCTGCCTTAGTACTCATGATGGGTCCAATGCAGAGTGGTTCAAATTTTACTGACAGGATCGTAAAATATTTGGCAAAGTGAGCGGAGCGAAAAACTAAGCCTGCATCACCGTCGAGGGGTCACGTGATCCTCTGGTAGAGATTATTAAATATTTTCACTAATTCTTATATAATAATAATAATAATGTTTTGCCTCCTAAAACACCAGTGTGAATGTGATGTGGATGGAGACACTATTACAGCTAAACAGACGTTTGAACCTACTGTAAAATCCAGGTGTGAGTCAATGGAAAGGCTTTTTACTCTGTTCAGATTAGTCACTGAAAAGGGGCTCAATCTGAACTATCAAAGTGCAGCAGATTTATGCATTTAACTTGAAAACTTTCAAAAGTTTAGAGAGAACTTAGAATGTATTACATTCCTATTTCCATGGCAACTGAATCTCCAAGTGGATAGCTCTTTAACTTTCAACAATTCCATCCATCCATTCTGAAAACCATTTACCCTCAGTGCGTCACAGGAGGGCTGGAGCCTATCCCAGCACCCTGAACAGATGGCCAGTCCACCAGAGGGCTCATGCACAGATACAGACACACATTTGCACTTTGTACAACTTAGCAACTCCAGTTCACCTGTACTGCTTGCCTTTGGAATTTGGAGGAAACCAGAGCACCAAGAGAAAACTGCACTTAGAAGTGCTGTTCAAACTCCTTACTACCAACAGATGTTAATCCGTAAAAAAAACAAAAACAACCGCAAGCACATCACACCTACTATTCACTTTGAGTTTAGTGAGTTTATCATTAACATGTATTTAAAATACTTTGGGCTTAAGGGAATCTGACTCTCAAGGCTGACCTCGGGTGCATGTCAGAAGCTGAGCTCGATGTCCTGAAGTGGCTGGCTGGCAGGGATCAACAGAACTGACATCCTTATGAGCCCCACTGGTGGGAGCGAACTCTCTGAGGCCGCAATAATATCAGGCGGACATTGGGATTTGCAGTCGCTGGAAATCGATGTTCCCCGAAGCGCCTGAGTACATCCACTCCTCCTTGGGAAGGTTTGCCCTCAGAAGCCTGAGTGTGGCGTCAGGACCTCTTTCCCGAGGCCTTCTTAGTGAGAATGACAGTCCTCAGATCTATCTCCTCCTGAGGCTTCAGGCGAGAGTGTTGCGGGGTGGCTCGAGAGGTAACACTCTCCTTTGGTAGTACACAAGATGAGGAACTGGTTGATGGCTGGGGTTAACCACAATGTGTTTAATCAGGATTAACCTTACTTTCTCTTAAGGGGAGAAAGTACACCGGATTTCCATGCACCTGTCAATTTTGAGATTTTAGGCTATTTGGTTCTTCATGAAGTATTTTTTTCAGACTAGTGGGAAAAAAAACATCCAAAATACACTTTGAAGTGTTTCTTTTATAGAACTTTATCTATTTGTGTCTGTAGATTTCTATTAAAATATGTACCTTTAAAGTCTTTAAAGTTTATAGCTTTCCTGTAGCTCAAATGGTAGAGCATGGCGCTAGCAACGCCAAGATCATGGGTTAGATTCCCAGGGAAAGCAAGAGGTGATCAAATGTAAAACTGTAACTTGAATGCAATGTAAGTCACTTTGGATAAAAGCGTCTGCTAAATGCATAAATGTAATTGTAAGTCCATTTTCTCAAAATGAGATTTTCCTCCTGCAATGAGCAAAAAATCTCCTCTTCAGTGACATTTACATACACAATCTACTGTATATTCTGAAGATTTTTACAGAGGGGTTTGTCCATATCTAATTTTCCTGGTTTTATATAACATTTTATTCCAAAAAAAAGTGATTTTTTTTTTTATTTTTTTTTCTGTCTGTTCTCAGTATTTTCTGATTTATGGAGTGATAAAAATAGATATATAGAGATTCTAATATGTCAACAAAATGAAACAAGAATTTTGAATCTGGATTCATCCAATGTTGAGATTTGTGTTCTAGAAATTTGTGCAAATTAGCACGTGTTTAGTTAACGCCTAATTTGCGTATTTAAACATAGCATTTAAGAAAACGCATAATACAAAAAAAGTTTGTAATTCTTAATGTAATCAATCAATTGTGTAAGTATGGTGATATTATTTATTTTACCCTATTCACCTGGGGTGTCTCATCTTAATGTGGATGTTACATGTTCCCCATTTGTGTTCCTTGTAGTTTTGCTATATGAATTTTAGTTTGCATTTTGCCTTTCTCCTGTTTCCTGTTTCTTGTTTCATGTTTGTAGTCCCTTTGTAGATTTATTTTTGATTAGTCCCTGATTGTTAGGATGTTTCATGTGTGCCTATTGCCCTTGTGTATTTATATTTATATTCTAGTGTTTTTTTGTTTGTTTGTTTTGTTTAGTTTTTTTCTGTTCTTAGTCAGACCTTGTCCTTTCTAAGGATGTCTCATGTTGGTTACTCAGTTCACTTCTTTGTGTTCTCTGATGTATGCATTTTTGTCATTTCTTTATTAAACCTCTATCTGAAAGTCTCTGTTATGTTACAGCAGGTATTAAATTTGTCTGGAAATATCAACTGAACATTTGACTCTCCAGCAAAGCATGCAATGCTGTGGGAATAGGACAATAAGATACCAGGCAATGAACAGGAGTAGCATTTCCTTGCAACCGAGAAGTAAGATCTTTATCGTAGGCAACCTCCAGATGCCTACAAATAATGCCCATATACAAATCTTCACACAAGTTTTATACACTAATGTGTATGCTACTATACAACCCGAATTCCGGAAATGTTGGGACATTTTTATTTATTTTTTAATAAAATGAAAACTAAAAGCCTTTCAAATCACAAGAGCCAATATTTTATTCACACTAGAACATAGAAAACATAAATGTTTAAACAGAGAAATTTTACAATTATTTTTATCCACTAAATGAGCTAATTTCAAATTTCAGATGCCTGCTACAGGTCTAAAAAAAGTTGGCACGGGGGCAACAAAGGAATGAAAAAGCAATAAATTTTGAAAAGATTTAGCTGGGAGAACATCTAGCAACCAATTAAGTTAATTGACATCAGGTCTGTAACATGATTAGCTATAAAAGGGATGTCTTAGAGAGGCAGAGTCTCTCAGAAGTAAAGATGGGCAGAGGCTCTCCAATCTGTGAAAGAGTGTGTAAAAAGATTGTGGAATACTTTAAAAACAACATTCCTCAACATCAAATTGCAAAGGCTTTGCAAATCTCATCATCTACAGTGAATAACATCATCAAAAGATTCAGAGAATCTGGTGAAATCTCTGTGCGTAAGGGACAAGGCTGAAGACCTTTGTTGGATGCCCGTGGTCTTCGGGCCCTCAGATAACACTGCATCACTCATCGGCATGATTCTGTCATTGACATTACTAAATAGGCCCAGGAATACTTCCAGAAACCAATAATCAGTAAACACAATCTGTGTCCTCCGGACTAAAGAGGAGGGAGACCTTCCAGCGTGTTATCAGCATTCAGTTCAAAAGCCAGCATCTCTGATGGTATGGGGGTGCATAAGTGCATAGAGTATGGGCAGCTTACATGTTTTGGAAGGCACTATGAATGCTGAAAGGTATATAAAGGTTTTAAAGCAACATATGCTCCCGTCTAGATGACGTCTATTTCAGGGCAGGCCTTGTGTATTTCAACAGGGCAATGCAAAACCACACACTGCAGCTATTACCACAGCATGGCTTCGTAGTAGAAGAGTCCGGGTGCTGAATTGGCCTGCCTGCAGTCCAGATCTTTCAACAATAGAGAACATTTGGCGCATCATAAAATGAAAAATACGTCAAAGACGACCATGAAATCTTCAGCAGCTGGAAACCTATATCAGGCAAGAATGGGACCAAATACCAAAACCAAAACTCCAGAAACTCATAACCTCGATGCCCAGACTAGTGATGGGAAGTCCGGTTCTTTTCCGCGAACCGGTTCTTTCGGACAGTTCATTTCAATGAACCGGTTCAAAAAAACGGATCATCGGTTCTTTAACGCCCTAATGTAATGATGTCTTTCGCGATGACGTTATGATAATCTATCGTCCCAGGCCGGGATGAAAATAGACATTCAAATATATAAAGTCAGTAATTATAACTTCATTCAGTTAAAACATCATAATCATGAACTTTAAAGTTTACAATTAAGTTGTGCAAGCACCCAAATAGGTACAGGCATGTGCATACAAGGATTTAAGTCTTGAAGATATAAAGTGAATAAATTAGTTGTCATCAGCACATAAACCATAATCCATTTACTATACATAATCCACTGTAACATCATTTGTTTGTCTGAAACATGGCTCACTCCCTCGGTCCCGGACACCGCTGTAACACCGTCTGATAACTTTTCTGTTTTACGGATGGACAGAACAGCCGAGGCCGGAAAAATCAAGGGTGGTGGAGTGTGTTTCATGATTAACAAGAAATGGTGTGACCCCAGGAATATCTCCATTCTGTCGCGTTCCTGCTCGCCTCATCTGGAACATCTCTCCATTATCTGCCGCCCATTCTATTTACCCCGCGAGTTCTCTGCGGTCATCGCTACTGCCGTCTACATTCCACCTCAGGCAGACATGAGCTTGGCTTTGTCCAAACTCCACGAGGAGCTCAGCGGCTACATCAACAAACACCCTGACGCTGCCTCTATCATCGCAGGGGACTTTAACAAAGCCAACCTCAGGAAGGTCATGCCGAACTTCCATCAGCATGTATCCTGTCCAACTAGAGGACCGGATACACTGGATCATTGCTACACTCAGTTTAAGAATGCCTATAAAGCTCGTTCCCTGCCGGCTTTTGGTAAATCGGACCACGCGGCCATTTTCCTCACACCGGAATATAAACAAAGGATCGTTCAGGAATCCCCGGGGGAGAGGGAAGTGACGCGCTGGTCCTCCCACTCTGAAGCTATGCTACAGGCGTCTCTTGATGACGTCGACTGGGACATGTTCCGGGCGAGTTCAGCTGACGTCAGCGAGTTCACGGATGTAGCATTAAGCTTTGTTTACATGCTAACTGACCAAGCCACTGAAACGGTAACAATAAGGACATTCTCTAATCAGAAACCGTGGGTGGACAGAACAATCCGTGCTGTGGTTAACCAACGCACTGCCGCATACAACGCTGGTCTTCTGTCAGGAAACATGAGCGATTACAAAGCATCATGTTATGCTCTCCGACGGGCAGTTAGAGCTGCTAAACTCCGATACAGAGAGAGAATTGAGTCACATTTTCAGCTCAATGACTGCAGATCCATTGCTGGCCGAAGAGCTAAACACCTTCTACGGCTGCTTCGAATGCAACGGCAGCGCGACTCTGCCGATCAGCGCGTCAGGAAGCAGCAGACAGAGCAGCGATGTTGATCACGTTATCACCGTGTCGGAGGATGAGGTTCGGAGAGAATTAAGGAGAGTAAACATCAGGAAAGCCGCCGGACCTGATGGGATTACCGGCCACGTTCTGAGATCATGCGCCGATCAGCTTGCTGGTTTGTTTACTTCCATCTTTAATGAGTCCCTTGCTACCTCTGTGATTCCCACCTCATTTAAGAAATCTGTCATCATCCCTGTGCCTAAGAACAGCAAACCCTCTTGCCTGAATTACTATCGCCCAGTTGCCCTCACATCAACAGTCATGAAGGTTTTTGAGAGACTTTTAAAGAAATACATATGCTCCTCCATCCCTGCTACCTTGGACCCTCTTCAGTTTGCCTATCGCCCAAATAGGTCTACTGATGATGCCATCTCTCAGGTACTGCACTCCTCCCTCACACATATTGACAGCAAAAATGGCAACTATGTCAGACTGCTATTCATTGACTATAGCTCAGCTTTCAATACTATAGTCCCCACCAAGCTAGCTGTCAAACTCTCAGACCTCAGCCTAAACACTACACTCTGTGACTGGATCCAAGACTTCCTCACCGGCAGACCACAAGTGGTGAAAATGGGCCAGTTCACCTCCAACTCCATCACCCTGAACGTAGGAGCCCCGCAGGGCTGCGTTCTGAGTCCCCTGCTCTACTCTCTCTACACACATGTGACCTCTTACAGCTCCACTTCTATTGTTAAATTTGCTGATGATACTGTGGTTCTGGGCCTCATTTCCAACAATGATGAGACCGCATACTTGGGTGAGGTAGAGAGACTAACATCATGGTGCCAGGACAACTGTCTCTCTCTGAACGTGAGCAAAACTAAAGAGCTGATTGTAGACTTCAGGAAGAGACAGCAGCGGCCCTACACTCCTCTTATGATCAGCGGGACCCCTGTGGAGAGGGTGAGCAGCTTTAAGTACCTCGGTGTAAACATCTCCGAGGACCTGACTTGGACTGCACACATTCAAACACAGGTCAAGAAAGCCAGGCAAAGACTGTACCATCTGCGACAGCTGAGGAAATTCAGGGTCTCACCAGCAATCCTGAAAACTTTCTATTCAGGGGCCATAGAAAGTGTATTGACTCAGTGCATCTCAGTGTGGTACAGTAACGCCACAAAACAGGACTGCAAAGCTCTGCAGAGAGTCGTGCGCTTAGCTGAGCGCATCTCTGGGTCTGCCCTCCCCTCTCTGCAGGACATCTACCTCAAATGCTGCAAAAACAGAGCTGTAAAAATAACCAAGGACTCAAATCACCCCGGTAACCATCTTTTCATCTCACTGCCATCTGGCAAGCGCTTCAGAAGCGTGATGGCAAAAACTGAGAGACTGAGGAGGAGCTTCTACCCTAAGGCCATCAGGCTCCTTAACTCAGTCTCATAACATCTACAGGACTCAATTTAATTAACTGTAACACCCATCATTCTCCATCATCCACATTACTGCTATGTGTACATACCCGGTACAACCTGTTTGCACATTCCTCTTGCACATCCCTGGTTATATTAATATTTATTAAATCCACAGTAGACTGTATTGCACATTTTAGTTCATTGCACATTTTACTCCTTATTTTATTTTATTGTTTTTACTTATTCTTTTATCTTATTCCTACCTATATTTAAATATATGCTCCTGTGTTATGTATCATCTTATCTTTTATTTTATTTTTTTTGCACTGTCCATTGAGCGGACCCGTCCTGACCTACATTTCACTACTGATTATACCCTGTATGATTGTGTATGTGACAAATAAACAAGAACCTTGAACCTTGAACCTCCATTGCAATTTATTTGTTATTAAATAAACTTACATTTCGCCCTCATTCAAGTCGTCGGTTTACCCGGGCCGCACCATATAGCATATGAATCAGTTGTCCAAAAGAACTAGTATGGTTCAGATGTGCTGTGTCAGTCATAGCAATCACTGTTCGCTAAATCGAACGATTCGTTCGCAAACCGGACATCACTAGCCCAGACGTCTTCAAACTGTTTTGAAAAGAAGAGGAGACGCTACACCATGGTAAACATGCCCCCGTCCCAACTATTTTGAGACCTGTAGCAGGCATCAAATTTGAAATGAGCTCATTTTGTGCATAAAATTGTAAAATTTCTCAGTTTAAACATTTGTTATGTTATCTCTGTTATATTGTGAATACAATATTGGCTCATGTGATTTGAAATTCTTTTAGTTTTCATTTTATAAAAAAATTAAAAATGTCCCAACATTTTCGGAATCCGGGTTGTACAATACAATATACACTATATACGATGCACTACAACCCTGAAACAATACAATAGAATAAGGAATGTCTGAGGCTATGTCTTTCCTGTACAGCTTTCCTGTAGCTCAAATGGTAGAGCATGGCACTAGCAACGCCAAGATCATGGGTTCGATTCCCAGGGAAAGCAAGAGCTGATAAAAATGTAAAAAACTATAACTTGAATGCAATGTAAGTCGCTTTGGATAAAAGCATCTGCTAAATGCATAAATGTAATGTCTGCCCAGACTTTTGCTCAAGCTCTAGCTCTTTCAGCAGATTTTCTCTCTTTGTCAAAGTGCTCAGAAGTGTAAAGGTCCTTGCACACTGAGTCCGAAATTTTCGTATGCGTTTTTTCATTTTTTTTTCATATTCGTCATCCTTTCCTATTACAATGCTTGCTACAGATGCAAAAACGCAGAAAATCGAACTCGATCCAAAAAAATTTATAATGGACGAAAGTTTCAGAGGCAGTGTGTAAACGTGATTGACACAACGTGAGCTCGTATTTATTTTTTTAACGTGCGAAATTTTCGGACGGGAATTTCAGACTCAGTGTGCAAAGACCTTAAGCGCTGACTCTGGTAATGTTGTCGACATAATTCCACTTCTAGCTCTAATTGGATTGCTAGCAGTTTCTCTTTTATCTGGATCTTGTTTGTTTACTGAGATCTATGTGGATGTCATCTTCAGATTTGTGCTCTGTTTCCTCAGCTGGTGAGAGTGTTCAGGTTATTGCAACACCTGTATCTTTATCCTCAGTTTCAGTAAGATCATAGGTTTAAGTAGCTTCATTTGCAAGACTGCCTTAATTTCCCTCTTAAGTACTTTTCAAGGCACCATGACCTAAAAAAATCAATTCAATTCAATTCAAGTTTATTTGTACAGTGCTTCCCATAAGAAAAATGTATTGCTCAGTGGATGCTCTTCCTAATATCAGGAGAGAAGTTTGAGAAGCAGGAGGCTCGAGCAAAAATTTCCATTCGATCTTAAAGTAACCTAATTTCTGTCTAGGAGAAATATTTGAGACATTAAAGAGATCTCATTTTTGATTTTTGTTTCCTATGGGTTTTCACAATACAAATCATTGCAAAGCAGCTTTACAGATAAATTTAAGTTTCTAGTTTAAAGTTTCTACATTATATTTGGTAGTAGCTTATCAGTGGTGACTATGTCAAATTGATGTACATATGGCAGAAATGTACAGTAAAATTCATGCAGTTAAAAAAAATACAATTAACATTAATCCTCAGAACATTTTTCAAACTATTGCAATGTGGGAATGATAGTGAAATTGGAAGCTTGTTTTTAAAGTAATACTAACCTATAAATAGAACCCACTAGCCAAACACAAGGGAAAATATCTCTGTAAAAGTGCTGATGGATAGCAAAATTAATGATGAGCTCCAATTTCATATTATGCCCTCTATATGCATAAAATTTGCAACAATATACAGTAGGGCAATCTAATAACTTTCAAACAGGCAATAAGGTCAAAATATAGAACACAATTAAAAGTTTTGCAATTAAAATCACTAATCACAGTGCACACTCAAGATGTTAAGTTAAATTCTTGCTGTGTCTTGTTCTTTTTCATGAGTCTGATTCATGACTGATTTTTAGAGAGTACCATAGGCTCCTCAAACAAGAGAGGAGTCCTTGTTTGTTGATATTACATGGACAGGAACCTGTGGACAAACACACTGAAGATTAGACACACTGAATGTGAAAATATATCAGCACCCTGTTATTAATATTTCCCTCACATCAGTACATGCATGATTCATTCACATGAATCGAAATCCATAATTTGTACCAACCCACTGGTCCCAGAGCAGAAATCAAACAGCCATATGCATATACTTTATTGTAAATTCATTCATCTCTTATTCTGATGCTCCATTTCATATAGTTTACAAGAGAATTAGATTAATAATAGAGCCCAATGGAGAGTCTTACAGGATGTGTGACAGATTCTCAGTACGCCCGCTCCCCCACTGATTTTGTTTTTAACACTCCTCTTCATATTTCTACTATTGATTTTGCTTATCCAGCCCAAAATGCATGAGATGTAATTGGCTCTTACAATAATGCATGCAAATTAGAAGCTAACCTATGGAGATTTCAGAGGACTGGACTCGCCAAATTGGCAAAAAATTCACAGCTCAACCTCTGCTCTGTGAGTAACACGATTAGTATATGTACTGTGAAAATTGCTAATTAAAGTCAAGGGAAAGGCTGTCAGAATTATGGAAAATTGGTGGAAATGAGCAAACATTTGATTAGGTCAGTGGAGAGTTGAATGAACAAACCCCTGCTGAATAAAGAAAAACAGTTCACACGCTAATGAATATGCATCATGTGAAACCATTTAATGCCGGATCCCAAAAGAGTACACAGACCTCTTAAACGAGCTCTGAAATTTTAGGACACAGTTATGTATAAACAATCCATACTGACCTTATTCAATGTAGTAAATAGAGGTGAGCTTATAGAAATATAGGAAGGAATGTCACTTTTTGCCTTTGTCTGTGTTCCATAGAACACTTATATTTACATACCCCCTGTGGTGAAAATCACGTTTTTAACATTGTTTACATGTCTGTCTGGTGTTTTTAATATGCTCAAAAACAAACCATGTCCAAATTCATCAGTCAACACCATTGCTAAGTATTTTCTCCTTAAAACTGCATTGTTCCAAAGGCAATATCAAAAACAATATCACGGATTCACTCTCCGATAGCCATTTAACCAATATTGCCACTTGCCATTCTGTAGCATTTACTACTTCAACTGAAAATGGAGCAGGTTCGAGCTAATGCAATTGAATTATAGGATCTTAGAGCGAATCAAACAGTGATAACATGAATCTGAATTCCAGGAGACCCCAAAGTCAACACGGAGGACCATAAAAAATAAGGGATCCTGGCACCAGCAAGTCCAAAGCGAACTCCTTAAACAGAGGATGCTTGTATAAGATGGTCCAAACATTGCCAACTTTAGGCAGTTACCCAAGACAAATGGTCGAAAAAGCAGCACATCATGACTCTCACATGACAAATCGTGGATTTTTCGTCCTGGAAAGAGAGCTAAAACCAGACTCCCTCTTGAGACCTTTTGACCTCCTCACAGGACTGAATTCTTCACCGCTCTTGGAATAGCACAGAGACTGCCTGTACATATCAAAAATACATAAGATCATCCGAAAATGATGCTAAGAGGGATTATAATCAAACATCATTCTATTGCATAATTCCATATCATGTCTGTAACCCACATGTTTGACTAATATGCTTTATCCAAGAATATAAATGGCATTATGAATAACTTTATTGAATAGTTTTTGTTGTTGTTGTTACTGTTTCCTAACTCTTGGGCTGGAGACTCAAAACTTTGTATCTGTAAATGTCTCTCTCATGGGCCAGAGACTCAGAACAAAGAGCGACTGGCTCTTCTCTACTGATGTTACACTTTCATGTGTATGCGCTATATGAACTCGAGATCAAAGCATGAGTTGACAAAGAAAGTTGATGATCAGTGTCATGGTACCAACAAAGCCTGATTTGATTGGTTTGGTTTTGTCAGCTCGAAACAACCATCATTGTACAGCCCACTGGAGACAGTGTTTTTCAAGTGTTTATTCCACTGTAAATGGCAGAAGGACACTATGCAGCTATAGTTAATTATTTTTTCTGCATTTACGTTTTCTTTCAATATATATATATATATATATATATATATATATATATATATATATATATATATATATATATATATATACACATATATATATATATATATATATATATACATATATATATATACATATATATATTAAGGTGCAGGAATAGCTATGGTTGGCACAAGCAAGTCTCTGTATGTTTAACATTTTCTCTTTCTAAATCATTCCACAGCATCCCTCCTACACTCTATGAGATGAAAGTGTTTTATAATTTACCATGAAATGCACTTGCATTATTGAAGCTTTGAAATACTGCTGTCTCTGATAACTGCAGTAAAAGTAATAAAATTAGGAACACGTTTTATTTTAGCATCATGTGTGCATTTGAGTTGCACATTTCCTAGAAACTTCCGCAAGCTATATATTCCACTCAATTCTCTCAACCCAATAACATTTTAATCACTTTATACTTTCATGTATTTAAATGATCTCTCTCTCTCAAAAGTAATTCTTGCAGTTCAGGCCCAACTCAAATCAAATCAAATCACTTTTATTGTCACATCATCACAGCACGTGTGCCTTGATGATTGAAATTCTTGAGAGCGTGCTCCATACAGTGCAGAAACAATTAACATATAGACAGTACCATTACATACTTACAGACTTATACAGACAATGTGCAATATACACATACATATACTCAGTACACACAGTGTACTGTTAGACATACTTACAGTTATCAATACACATTATACACCGTATGTACACATTCTACATTATGTACACATTCTACATTATGTACACATATATACATACACAGTAATATGCAAAGGTGCAGTAGATTGTACATAAGCTGGCTACGCAAATGTCATGGATGTGCATTGGATGGTATCCAGTGGTAGCAGATAGATTGTTGTATTTGTGCATTGTGTACATGTAGTCCAGTTTGAACTGTGGAGTTAAAGTGCAGTGCGTGGCATATCGTAAAGTGGGAGTGTGCTATAGGGTGTATTAGTTCTGACTCGTGTCCTAATGACCCCCATCTTCCCCACTTTCACTGCAGGGGGTAAATGACAGCTTATTATACGTAATTTTCTTAAGACATTGACATTTTTCATTGCCAGTAACCTTATGGTCTCTGTACTTAGTCTGGAAAGGTGTGAAATAGAAAAAAATCAAGACCATGTTCCCATGGTGACAGATAATATTAAATTCATTGCATTTAATGCATATATTAAACAGACTAGAAATAACAAGATTAAAACATTTTAAGTGGTAAAATAAATTATCAACAAAATAACACAAGAAACAAGGGTGTAGGTGTAGTTTTACTGCAAAACATTTGACTTAAGCACAGTACTGATAAATAAATGTATGCATTAACAATGCATCTACTTACCACATATAATTCAATAACTTAATATTAGGACCTTTCCTCAGAGAGTCAACATGGGTTCAGTTAATTTTTGAATTTGAAATGTAAGATTTACTTAATTGTTTTTGGCATTTTGAAATGGCTATCTTTATCTTACTCACTTTAAGTCATTCACTCTGCTCCTCATGGCTCTCTCATTCTGTCTTTGATGTGTCTGTAACAGTAGCTTTGATCAATGGCACAGTTACACACTGTGTCCATCTCACATGAGCACCCCCAATCTATCACTGCCTTCCTCTCACATATGTCCTTTAAATATTAAGTCACACATCTCAAATGACAAAGACAAATCACAAAAAAGATCTCTTAATATCACAATTATTACTCCTGGACAGCAGTTAGGGCAATTTAAGAGCAAATGGATACTTTGCTAGTGTCTCCTGTTTCTTTAACATTTCTCTTGAAGAATAGAGCTATTAAAAAAAAAATCAAACTGTGCTCAGATATTAGTGTTTGTAACCACATTCACTTCTATTCAAATTCTTCCAACA